>BQNB010032288.1:0-53294 GCA_026074375.1 Tanacetum coccineum | reverse complement strand
ATTCATGCTTTTATTAAATTTTCTGACATTAGGGGCATTTTGGTAATTTTGCACTTGTTCTGATTTTAGGGTTTTACACTGCATGCATATATGCATATAGATAAAAGGTTAAAACAACTACGTACAACTGGAATCCAAATCCCATTACAATGAATATATGAAGACTTATACCTTTGCAGTGAGATGCATTTTCTCAAGAGCATTTTATTAGATGGCTAAGTTATGTTAAGTTATGTTAATGTGATCAGGCCCAACAAAACCTATTGGCCCAATATGGCTTATCCATTTCGCAAGGTCAACAACCAGTTTAACATAACAACATAATGGGCTTAAGGCCCAATGCCCCTCCAGGATTTCAGCAAACACAACCACACCAACCCACGTTCGGGTTCAATGGCCACCAGTAGGCCCTCTACTCGGCTGTTGTACAAAACCAATCTGCCTCCTCGGGTTCGACTAGTCAAGAGACACAACTGCCACATGCTTTTAATACTTTGACCTTACAGGATCCGGCTAACTCAAATTGGAACATGGATACTGGTGCGTCATCTCACCTTAACTCTTCAGTTAATAATCTTAGTACTATTTTTAATTCTCGCATATATCCATCTGTTCTTGTTGGTGATGGGAAATCTATTCCTGTCACCAACACGGGCCATAGCACGCTACCAACTCCCTACCGTACACTTCACTTAAATAATGTTCTCATTACACCCAATATTGTCAAAAACTTAATTTCAAAAACTTAATTTCTGTACATCAATTCGTTCGTGAAAATAAATGTACAATTGAATTTGTTCGGACTCGTCAAATTCTCCTCAGATGTGACAGCACGGGTGACCTTTATCCAGTCACGTCTCCGTCGTACCCTCAAGCTTTTCTGGTTGGACAGCAAACGTGGCACCAACGACTTGGTCATCCGGGAAGTGAAGTGCTACGTTCGTTAGTTTCTAATAATTTACTCATGTAATAAGACATAGTCTTCATGTGCTTTTCCATTCTTGTCCAGCCTTGGCAAACACGTGAGCTTCCTTTCTCATTTCCAGAAACTATTGTTAAGGCCTTCCTTTTATTATCCATTCTGATTTATGGACCATCTCTATTACTAGTGTTTCGGGTATTAAATATAATGTCTGTTTCTTGATCATTTTCTCACATTACGTATGGTGTACCCTTTATGATATAAATTCGGATGTGTTGTCCAAATTTAATTCACTTTTCCGTGCTTATGTAAGAACCATTTTAATTGTGACATTAAATTTTGCAATGTGATCATGGAGGTGAGTTTGACAATACTACCCTTCACCAACTATTTGTGACCAATGGTATTTCCATTCGTTTCTCTTGTCCCAAGACTTCACAACAAAATGGAAAATCTGAACGAATGATACGCACCATCAACAACATGATTCGTACTTTACTTTTCCAAGCTCACCTGCCACCTACATTTTGGGTTGAAGCTTCTTCATAATGGCCCGCCTACCTCTTGATCATGCTTCTCCTCCACCCGCATCAACAATGAAATACCTCACACTCGCCTTTTAAAACCTAACATACCTGAACTATGCGGGAACTTTGTGTTTTTGGTTTGCCTTTGCTATCCTCATCTTCACATAAATCACAACTTGAACCATTGCTTTACACCCGCAATTTTTCTGGGAAAGTCCGACAAAAAAAATCACCGCGGATATTCGAATGCCTAGACTTAAACACGAACAAAATCATCTTATCCCGTCATGTAACATTTGATGAGACAGTTTTCCCATATGGATCTATGACTCCTCATAACTCACCCTCGTATACATTTTTGGACACTTCGCCCAACATCATACATCAACATATCATATCCAAACTTTACTTCTGCATCACCACTTCCCACCGACCACTATAACAAACTACTGCTGCACCACCAGTCCTACCATGAAGCCCACTAGTATCTCCAACCGGCTTCAACCAAACACATGAGTCAAGCCTACTTCCCCACTCACCAACGTCCAACCACACATCAAACTGCATCTATCTAAAAAAACTATACCTTACGCACAACCCAAATAACCCACCTCGACTTCACCCCATGTTCACTCGCCTTTCGTGTCGTACAATCATCCACTCAACGTTTTAACTACAACGGGCTACCAATCACCTGTTCCTCAAGTCCTATCACAATTGCTTTTCTTGACCCAAAATGGTAGTCGTGGCTATGCTTGATGAATATACTACTTTAAATTAAAAATAATACGTTGGAATTCTTGTGCCTCGGCACCGACGTGAACATTGTTCAGTTCTATGTGGCTTTTTCGGCATAAGTATGAACGCTTGAAGTACCCTCATTCGTACATAGGCTCGTCTTGTTCAAAAGGTAAGCACTCAACTAGCATGTAATTGATGTGGATTGAGACATTTATCTCCGTGTCAAGACCGGCTACTATTCGACAGTACTCAGTCTAAAACTACTAGCCATTTCTAGACATTGGCTGCTTCACCAGCTTGATGTCAAGAATGCCTTTTTACATGGATCGTTATCAGAGACTGTATACATGCACCAACCTCAAAAAAAAAAAATTGGATTATATATTATTGTTTCAGAGATCCGCTAGCATATCCCATATCATGTTTGCCTTCCCTCCAGCGATCTCTTATGGGCTTAACAGCCCATCGGCCTGTTTCATAGATTTGCGCTTATGCTGCTCGGGTTGGGTTTTCCAATCATAGTCGTTGTGACTCGTTCACGCTCATTCATTCTACAGACAGGGGGCAGAGACCGCTTCTTACTTGCTTTTATATGTTGATGATATTGTTTTGAGACTGCAGCATCTTCTGATCTGTTACACAGCAAGATTATCACTTCTCTCATGCAATTCTCCATACTTATTAGGGCTCACTTAATTATTTCTTGGACATTTCTGTAACTCGTAATGCTTCGGGGATGTTTCTATCGCAACAAAAGCAGAGCGTCTGAGGTTCTGATTACGGGCTGTTATGCTTAATTGTAAACCGTGTCGTACACCTGTTGACAACGAAAGACTCCAAACTTTTCGCTTCAGCATGATGGTGCTCCCTATTTCTGACTCTACCAATATATCGCGAGGAAAGCCCGCGTGGGTGCCTTTACAGTATCCTCACCTTTACCCGGGCCTGACATTTCATATGCTTGTTCCGCAAGGTCTGTCCTCTTATTGACATGACCCCCGAGAACCTCAACTCTCCGTGCTCTTCAGAGGATCTTACGGTATGTGCGTGGCACCTTGTCTATGGATTACAGCTATTATACCTCTACGACGTCATCTTCAGTGGCTTACCTCAATGCGGATTCTGGCGTGGTTGTCCCACTACTCGTCGATCACCTCTTGGTTATTGTGTTTTTTTTCCTCTTGTCAAATATCTCTCACACCTGGTCAGCACAAGCGCCAAATTACTCTCTTCCACGATCTAGTGTATGAGGCTGAGTATCGGGGTGGTTGCCAATGCGGTTGCTGAAACCTTGCTTGGTTACAAAATCTATTACGTGAACTTCAAACACCTTTAAGCCCATGCTACACTTTTCTATTGTGAACAATGTTAGTGCCGTCTAATCTCTCTCTAATCCCGTGCAACATCGACAACGCACGAAGCATATCGAGATTGACGATTACACGTTGTCAGGATCTTGTTGCTACCTAAAACTGGTCTATAATAATATCGGTTCTTACACATCCCGTCACGTTATCATAGTGCGGTTAACTTCACCAAAGAGGTTTTACCATACTAGTTTTATTTGATGATTTCGTACCATTTTTGAAGTGTTCGTGGTTTCAGCTCCCGTTTCAAACAAGCGAGGTAGTTGTTATGAACGCATAAGTGCCCAATCCCGATTGTGGGCTTTGGTCCATTAAGGTTAGGTTTTGATGTTGCTTAAATTACTAAAGCTAATCTATTTAATATAGAATAGATATGTCTCTCTTATGTAATTCATGTAAAATCAAGTACAATTATCTATTCATATTACAGGAGAGCCTCCATAAACTCCTACCTTGGATGCTAATCCAATTCGGGTTTAGAATTGTTGACTGTACAAAAGGCGCAGATTTAGGTGTGAGATGTTGCTGTGAAAGAGTTTTTAGTCTTGGTTCTATTGCCTGCTGAATGACCAAAGTTGATAAAGATATTACAGCTGCAAGCTTTAAATGCAAGATGCATTATTCCAGGTTTATGGTACAATGATAATTACCTGTGACCCTTTTTCTAGTTCAGCATCTGTCATTCAGGTTTATGGTACAATGATAATTACCTGTGACCCTTTTTCTAGTTCAGCATCTGTCATTCCACTGAAAACAGTAGGTTCTCTGTTCCCATTTAAAGCTGCAACAGCATCCTGAGAAGCAAGAAGAAATAATCACACAATAACCATTCCAAAACTGGAAACAAAACTAAAATGCCAAAATTAAGATAATTGACAATTTCTCAATGCAGACTTCCGAAATCAAATAGTTGCTTATGTCAGGGAAACTGATATATTTTCAAGTGCAACAGGAAACTTATTTATCACTTTCAGACCCAAATTCTATAGTTATCTATATTTTGACCCGTTATCCAAAACATCACTCAAATAGTTTACTTAGATATAACATAAGAACAAAAAAGTAAAACAAAAAGCTCGACATTGTCTTTGGCTTCCCCGGCTGCAATCTGATGGGTCAAATAAAAGAGATTTAGTGAAACCTCAATCTCGCATTGCCATATTTTCCATAATGCCTCTAGAGCATCATCAGGTTCGTCTTCCATATGTTCATGCATATCCTCTTTCACACCGTTCCACTGCAAGAATATAACTATATTAATGAGATCTTTCATGCAATGTAAACTATTAAAAAAAGGCGGTTTGTAATCGGAAATTTTAAAGTGATTACTAAAACAACATATTCCGCTCTTAAATAATCATATAAGCGGTGTCGATATGCAGTCTGAAACACCTAACATGAATATATGATGTAAGAAAATACGACCTTCCAATAAGCAATCAACTCGGGACGCCGTTTGGCATTTGTACCCGAGGTCATTCAAAACCTATTGTTATATGTTATAACAACTACTTACTTAAGGCATAAATTGGGTTTTAAGGCACTCAGCATGACAAAATATGGCAACTTATACACATTTATTCTATAACACGGCGTAACTATATAAATAGCATAACACAATTAATCAAATAACAAAACTATAATGAACATTGTATACCTGATCAACCCTATCCCACCACCTAAATTCAGTCCTGATTCCTTACAACATTATACAACAATGTCGGACAAAATAAAGCGCGAGCCCTGTTCCTACCAACATCCTTTTTCAATTCCTCAATATACATCCTTACCCAACACTATCGTACATTTAACACAAACCCCACAAAATCAAACATACACCCAGTTCACAAAATCAGATCTTTAACACATACCAATCAAATTTTACCCTAAAAACCCCCGTTATAAAAACCAAACCCTAACTTTCATTCAACACAAAACCAACAAAATTAAACAAATACCCAGATCACAAAATCAAATCTTAAGAAGAATCAATCATCACTTTGATCATTAACAAACTTGAGCTAAGAAAACTAAAATCTTGATCTGAAAAAAGAAAAGGAAAAAAGGGTACTTTTTTAAGATTGAAATTAAAGATTAAGAAAGATGAAATGTTTAGATTAAGAAAAAAGAAAAGAGGTGTAATTTGTGATTGTGATTTGGTTGCTTGCAAATTGGAAGAACCCTAAATGCTCTTTTTAACGAATCTACCTCTTATATTCAATAAGAGGCAATGATGTTCTAAATGCTCCATGAGTTTCTGAAAGTGCAAGATCATTGATATGCTTTATTCAATATAAGGCAAATGTAAATCATGTGCAACAGTCGAACATAAATGGGTTTTAATGGGGGAGAATCATTAACACATCCTATTAAATTAACTGAACGCTTGCAGCTTCAATGAGAGGGCAAATGGAGAGGCTAATCATCAATACGAATGGTAAATGCTTAATCTTTAAGACAACAAATTGAATGTATACAAACTGGATCTTTTATAATATAAGGATTCCTAATAAAATCTTTCCTCCATCCTCTTTCTTCTTTCATCTATCGGCCTGCAACTTATTCTCTTCCTCCTTTTATATATTTGCAAAATTTTATCAATTTTTTACCACCTTATTCGTCCTTTTTTTAACGTTAATTTTTTTTACATCATGTATATAATGATTTGATTGATTGATGTAAAAAAATGATTGGCTGAAATTTAAGAAAGGAAAAACCATAATACAATTATACAAGTGATTTATGCATTAGGCATGCATTTATACATGTGTTGTAGGTCTAAATAGCATTACTCTATCACAAATGCTTCTAGCGAGGCTTGAACCGACAACTTCTAGTTTCATGAGCAACTCACATATCACTAGAATAAAGGCCTTGGTGCCAACTCATTCTTCCAATCTATTCATCTTTTTTCATTTAGGGAAATTCATAATTTTAGTAATATGCTACAATGTACATCAAGTTAAAAATAAGTGACATCTTCGATCACATAAATGCAAATTTCCTTTTATATTTACTTGTATATGAAAGTAACTTTGTTACCGAAACAAACATCAAAGAGGATTAACGTGAATGTTTGTTGAGGATCCAAGTATCCAACACCTTGTGTTACACAACTACTAAAAGTCTTAACTTATGACATGTACGTTTTGGTTCTCACGCAATGATGGCGTTAATAAAACCATGAGACGATCATAAAAAATAATATGAAGTATGTTTTCGGGGTTGAAGTGTGTATGCAGCATCTATAATTACACTACAAGAAATAGGAGAACAGGTGACGGATGTTTCCCCGGTGACATATGTCGCTGGGGAATATGCACTAAACGACAAAATAGATCCTACGTGGCACCAATTCTCGTAGAAAATTTGGTCAAAGTATTCTTAACTTTTCCCCGGCGACATGTCGCCGGGGATAAGAACTAAATGTGATATTTCTACAACTACTAGAAATCCAATTGTACGACAATTGTTTTACATCATTAAAAAGTAACTCCTTTTGAGGTCGTTTGAGGTTGAAAATGGTTTTATTTCGATGATTCCATATAGCCCAAATAGTTGTGTTTACCACCACATCGAAGAATTTCCTATGCTTATGAGCCATGGGAAGTCGGTCGGCCATGGTTAAGATATCTAGAAGGTTTGAGTTGTTGATTCCAGTAAACTGCCACCAGGAGAAAACTACCTTCCAAGTATCAATGGCTAAGGGGCATTTGACAAATATATGATCTTCCGTTTCACTGTCATTGTTGCAAAGAGGGCATCTAACTGTATCGAGATCAATTCTACGCCTATCAAGATTGAATCTAGTAGGAAGTCTTTTGTTTAAAACACGCCAAGTAAGGACGTTTACTTCGATGGCAGTAGCTTATTCCATCTGGTGGGATGAGAGTTATTGTCACTTGACATGGTGGAGATGAGCTTTCGCATGTTATTAACAGAAAATCTTCTTGAGGCATCATAGGTGAATTCCCAAATATCGTAATCATTTGAGAGGTATAAGTTTACTAGAAGATTAATGAGATCATTTTGTTTGTTAAGTTCTTCTTCTGACCGAAAACTCCTTCTCCATGTCCACGAAAGTGAAGGCCTAGATACATTGGAGGTACTGTGGTTAATGGGTATGTGAAGTGGGTGTGCTGAGGTTGCTTGGAACACATGACATGGGGGGAACATGGGGTGTGAGATGGAAGTATCAGTAACATTATTGTTTGATAAAGAATTGATGGTTCTCTCACAAACTAAACAGTTCTTGTTTAGCTCAAGCCTATACAACAGCATGAATGATTCTTGAAGAGTCGTGCCACCCAACCAATGATCATGCCAAAAACTTATGTTGATAGAAATATTGCGATATTTAATCTATACATTCTCTTCATGTTTTGGTGATGACAAACATGTAACTTATAACACATAACGTAAAGTGCTTAAGTTACTCGTAATCACAAATCATCAATTCGTCAACATCTTTCGACGTCTCAAGTTTTCTTCAACAATAAGTTTAAGTTCGCACCCGACGTAAATCACTAAAGGTATGAACAAACAAACTTTAATTTATTGAATGATCAAAGAATTTTTTTTATTTTTCCAAACCTTACATTTATAAAATGGGACAAACATTTTTAAAATATATACAAAATATTTTTGTATTTATAAGAAATGTTTTATTCAAAATAAATATTTTGAATTCAAATTTTCTACCTAGAAACGACTAGAAAGTTTCAGAAAAACCTTCCCCACAAAAGGACAAAAAATCCTACCCAATTTCTCGTCAGCCTGTATTGTTGCATATTATATTATTATGGATCAAAGATAGTTGCATAACAAAGTAAAAATGAAGTATAGAGTACAGCATAAAGATCATATGGAAAGAGATATTCCATTATAATCTTATTGATGTGATCATATGTATGTGTTTTCAAATGTATTTGATTGATGTTGGATTCATTTTTTACATCAAACCTACATGCATTTTCTATTAGGCATGATCCTAGGGTTCAATGTTATATTGATACACAACTTTACGTGTTCAAAATTTTTTATTCGTATACAGTCGCATGTACTGATTCACGGCCGAGGTATTTTTATGAATGGATCAAGCAACTGTATATGAATTCTTTTTATAGTCAAGCTTATAATTAACTGTATTCAAAATTGGTTTTCTCCTCTCCTTTTTTCTCTTGAGTTACTTAAAATTCATATATATGCGGTGGAAAGTTTATACGAATGTTTCTTATGCAAATGGCCACTCCCACTCTCCCCTTCCACCATCGCCCCCCCATCCTCCAACTTTCACGTCAGCCTGTATTGTAGCATATTATATATATATGGATCAAAGATAGTAGCATAACAAAGTAAAAATGAAGTAAAGAGTAAGCATAAGATATAAGGAAAGAGATATACCATTATAATCTTAATAGATGTATATATGTATGTGTTTTCAAAGTATATGTTGATGTGGTACATTTTTACATCAAACCATCCATGCATATATATAGGCATGAACCAAGGGCTTGAAAGTAAATTGATACACAATTTACGTGTTAAAAAATTTTCAATCGTATACATCGCATGATTCCCGGCCGAGGTAATTTTTTATGAATGGATCAAGAACATGTATAATGGAATTCTTTATATAGTCAAGCATATATATTATGCAATTGGTTTTCTCCTCTCTCTTTCTTTTCTCATGCGTTAGACTTAAAATTATATACGAAATGTTTGTTTGTTTAATTTTTATTTTTTATGGAAAGTCTTAATAGATGTATATATATGTATGTGTTTTCAAAGTATATGTTGATGTGGTACATTTTTACATCAAACCATCCATGCATATATATAGGCATAAACCAAGGACTTCAATGTAAATTATTCGATTGGTTTTCTCCTTTTTTTATGCTTTCAATTGGTCTTCTTTTTATGCGTTAGACTTACAAACGTTAATAAGGAAACTGTCATACGACATCTTTATCTGTTTATTTTTTAATCATTGTGGAATTTGTGGCCTATATATCAAGGTTTTCAAGATCGGGATCCTACTCAGGATCGTTTGCGTTTTTGCAAGATCGAGATCGTAAGGTCAGATCGGGATCGTAAGATCCTACTATAATGTTATTTTCTTAATAGTCTTTGTAATATTATATAAATCTACAAATTATTATATATCATAAACACAAAATTATATAAATGTTCTATAGGAATGTTATCGTAAATTATAATTATGAAATGATTTAAAAGATTAACTTGTTCTTTTTTAATATCTAGGAAACACAACCCATAAATTCGTAGTTTTTTAGCTCGTGGTTCGAAAAAAGTAAGGTCGGATCGGAGTAGATCTTAAGATCATATGGTAAAGATCGGGATCCTATAAGATCTTAAGCATGCAAAGATCCTACGTAGGATATGGATCGTTTTTACTTTGCAGTATTATAAAATCGTAAGATTCTAAAATTAAGATCAAATTAGTGATGTTAAGCTTGTATTTTAGCTTTTTTTTTACTCGAATCTTCATCTATAAGCTTAATCATTAAGATTTGTTCTTCAACAATATCATCGACATCTTTTTCTTTCATTATTTGATGCAATTTGTAAATGATTATTGATGATGTATGTGTTTTAGTGTGTTTTTTTTAGCGGTGCAAAAAGTGTGTGTTGTGTGTGTTTTTAGTGTGTGTTTTGGAGAGAGAAAAAAGTAGATTTGAGAATGGGACGAGATGTGATGATTGAGGAGTGGTAGGTGTGAGGTAAAATGACTGAGATGCCTCTCTGTTTTTTTTATGAATTTGTTTTTTTAATTAATAAACATGTATTTAATCTCACCCCTTGATTGTTTTTAGATGGATGGCTGAGATGTGTCCCCGACCCCCAGTATCCAAGAAAAAGATGATTTCTAATATAACCTCCATTTAAAACTATTTGTTTGAAATGGAGAGCGAAAGTAAAAAAAAAAGTATATATATCCGACTAGCAAAATTGGCTAATTTTTTTAAAAATTACCTACCTAACAGTCATTAAAATATTAATTATTTATAATATAGATAGGAAACATTATTTTCTAAAATATTGTAATTGGTAATATACTCGCTATAATATACCTAGCAAATTCCATGATTTTGAAATGTCAACTGAAATTTTAAATACAACAAGCTTTTATTCTAACCTTATCTTAGACAATGACGCACTTTTAGATATAAATAGAGACGTCACCACATATTCGTAATGTTTATGAAGTTATGCTTTAATATTTAAACAAGTGATTATTGAAGGTCATTTAGGTGAAGTTTGATTAGTGTGGCCAAATTACCAAATTCGACGTATTTGGATAATTTTTTAATGGTGCTTAGCTCAACTGAAAACTTAAAAACTCTTTTGAACTTATAGGTATCAAACAAAGTATCACATGCTTGATAACCCTTTCAAACCAAATTTAAAGTATGTGTGTTTTAAATAGAAGCTTAATATCTGTCATAAATCATATTTATACTTATGGCGTCATTTTACTTAATGGAACTACAAATTTAAAAACCATTTATCTGATTAATTGTTTTGCTGACTAAATAATGAAGGGAGATCACTAACATCATGGCTAACTTTTGCCGACTATAGTTTGGTGCAGATAAAGTATAGTAGGCAAAAGATCACTTAAACTTTTCTTACAAAACTCGATGTATAAGTTTTACCCCACGTGCAACGCTCATTTTATTCCAGTTTTATTGCTATCTTTAACCCCACGCCCCTCTCTTAGCCACCTGTACATCACCAGCAACCAACACCACTCACCGGACACCAACACCCATCACGTCATCGGACACTGTCACTATCTGCATTACGTTATCATCAATCGGAATTTACAATTTTTAACGATATGAACCCTATATTCGTCTTGTTTATCATATTTGAGGTTTCACTCTTGTTTACAGCAAACAAATCAAATTGTTTTGTCAACTTTTAGACATGTATAAATTTTTCGAAAATGGACTAATATATCAAGCTCTGCTTAAGAGTGTTGCTTTACATTTCCAACTACTTTGTAAGCTAATGTTCCTGTCATGTGCTAAACATTGGTAAGTTAATAATCAATGTCAATAATCGTATGATAATTATCTTATTAGCAATATTTAACGTGCCTTAGACCTATATCTTTTTGCTTATACATATTGTTTGGTAAAAATGTTAGTGGGCTATGCTTTTTCGTTTCCAAGGCAGTTAAGTAATGGCAGAAATCGATGGAGCTTGGAACTACTGCAATGTTAATATTCCCTCATATGACCATCCAGTAGGATTAGGATGTTTTAGATGCAGAAGATTTGTTGTTCTCTGTTATTTTGCATAAAAGATAGTGTTTGTTGATACAAAAGTTAGGTTGGGTCTAGTTTGATCTGACTGGTATTCGGGTATAGAGCGCCTCGTTCTTGTACCAAGTGAATTCGTTGAAGGACTCTGCACAAGGAAATAAACACCGTTAACCTTATCGTGGGAGCGGATCCCACGATTAGACTCCGACGTGAGAGTAAGTATGTGATTTTGAGAGAGTAATTGAGTGTAACTAGGGTTTGTTAGATACCTGTACTGATGATAATTGGGTTCCTTTTATAGGCTGAATACCCTTTAGGGTTTCCGTATCTTTCGGCCCAAGACGCGGCCGATATTGTAGGGATTTGTAATTATCCTGACTGATTTATATAAGTAAAGCATATCTCTTATTTACTTAGGTTATCCTCTCTTAAAGATAACTTATGAAGTTACCACGTCCACGGACAGCGTGCCCGTAGCCGCGACCCGTAGGTCCGGAAGGCAGTGACCGCTATACATGGGCCGTAGGCCCGTTAGCAGCTACGAAGCCTCTAGTAGTATAAGTGGGCCGAGTCGGTCCATACTATACGTCATCATGTCCCCCCAGTCTAGGAGACGCTGCCGTGGTCGGGACCGTGGTCACGGTTGCTATACTAAAATATATAAAACTGTCGGATGATGCAGAACCGTCAAAATTGTATGTGGGACCCCTCAGCCCAAAATCAGGACCCATAAAACGAGAAACGGCAAAAACTGCTAGGTGATGGGACAGGTGGGACCCGAACTCTTTCATCTTCCTCTGAAACCCTAACCGTCCAAAAGATTAGTGGAGGACACGTGGAAAGCATCCAACTAGGCACGAATACGAAAGACAGAGTATATAAATAGGACCAACAATGATTGTTCACAGTTATATAATCTTCAAATCAAACTGCCATTTTCACACATTATAGCCGCACACATTTACATATTCCTACGGAAACGCGTCACTCCAGTACACAACGCTATTTCATAAAACTTATTAAAAATGGGTAGGGATACTGTACAACTCGAGACCGTTGTGTCAACCATCTCCCGGGAGTATCTGCTAGAGTTTACCTCGGAGTACGGCATATCAGACGGCCTGCACCCAGAATTGCCTGGTCGGGGGGACAGGATCGCAGATTTTCCGGAGGGCAAAGTTAGTGTGTACACCAAATTTTTTGAGTTTGCCAATTTCAGCATCCCCATATCGCAGTTTCTTTTTGATATACTTGGTCACTATCAAATTCACTTGTCACAACTTTCAGTAATAGGCGCAGCCAAGGTGAGTCATTTCGAAATCCAGTGCCGCGTCCTAAACATAATCCCGTCAGTGAATTTGTTCCGTGTGTTTTATATTCCATCTTTTAATTCGGGGTGTATGTCGTTTAGCAAACGACCAGGAAAAAATACCCCGCAGTGTTACACAAAACCCTTAGATTCCTTGAAGAATTGGAACAATAGATTTTTTTTTATGGATGAGAAGGTATTCCTCACCGTTGTGGACTGACGTATTAGCGCTCCGAAGGATGGAATGCTGTAATGCCTGTAGAGGGCATGTACTCCATGGAGGACGTGGCGCTGTTGAACACACGCCGGACCCCTATCCAAAGACAGCCGGAACTCCTATTATGCTTAGTAGGACTCATCCGTAGATACTTCCTAGGAGATGATGTGTATCCCACGTTTCTATACGATGACGGCCGGGGTGGGTGTTTATATTTTTACCTTAAGTTGCTCGTAAAAGTCGGAAGATATGCTAACTGTTTGCGTTTGATTGTAGAGATGGGGTCTGCGTTAACTTAATTTTAGAAGCCCCCCCACCTACCCCAAACAAGATCCTGCACATAGTAAAGACCGAGATACACGCCCACATTGTTATGTAGGTCCCTTCGCGCAATAAGGTACCACAGCAATCACTCTCAACCCTATCCGCCTCCCTCCCATCCTCTAACGACCACGACAGCTGGTCCAGTTCGGTCCCCTCTGCCTCTAAAACCTCTTCCCTCAACACCTCATACTCCAAACTAACTCCGAATAACTCTCTCTTTAAAAAAATTGGTATAAACCATCATTCTCCACTAACATTCTGAAGATCAAGGGAATCTTATTCTCTTCGTGAGGAAGTTGTGGAAGGGGTGGTTGTGGTGAGAGAGTGTGAGGAGGGGGGGGAGAGTAGAGGTTGGGGGTGGAGGGTGGTGGGGGGGGGGGGGAGTGGGTGCTGCGGTCGGGGCGCGGGGGTGGGGAGGGGGGGGGGGGGGGGTGATGTGGGGGGGGGTCTGGGGGTGGGGGGTGGCAGGGGGGTGGGGGGGGGGGCAAAGCCAATTTAATATCCACTGTGAGACTTAGTGGGAACAAAAGTAGGATGAACACCAGTTAGACAACACAATAATTATATGGGCTGGGTAGGCTCCACAGATCCCCCAAATCACGCACAAAACAAAGAAAAAATCAAAAAAATCGCAACAAAACACCCCCCTCCGAACGCACATGTGCCTGTACCTGCCTACCCGCCCCCGTCGCGGTCTCTCAACCTGCCTACCAAATCCTCAAATCGCCCCCCGCACCCCCCGCCCCCCCCCCCTCTCCTCCCATCCCCCCTCACCCTCCTCCCCCGCGGCCCCCAGGGGCATCGCAATTACGAAGCGAACCATGGTCACAGTACCTTATTTCACCACAAAACCATACCCCCCCTACACCTGCGCATCCAGAAACCCCCACCACCCTACAAACAACAAAGCCCAAGCCAGACACTGAAACACTCTGAAAAAAAATATCCAAAAACATAACCCCAACAAACACCTAAACCCAACCCCCAACCCCAAGCTAACACACTTATAATAAAAACCAACAACCCAAAGGAATACAAAACCGCCCACCCCCAAAAAAAAAAAAAACCCCCCCCCAAACCCCCGCGCAAAAAAACCCCCCCCCACCCCCCCCCCCAACCCCTACCGCAGCCCCTCCCCCCAAACCCCTTACAAAACCCACCCCCCCCCGCCCACCACCTACCCCCCCCCCCCAACCACCCAAACCCCCCCCCCCCCCCACACCCCACCAACCCCCCCCCCGCCACCCCCAAAAAAAACAACAGACGCAAAAAACCACACACCAAAAACAAATAAAAACCCCCACCAACCCCCCCCCCCCCCCCCCTCCCCAAAAAAACCCCCACACCCGCCCGTCCTCCCCCCCCCACTCAAACCAACCATCCAACCCCACCACACCCCCACCACTCTCCCCCCCCCCCCCCACCGCCCCCCCCAACAACACCACCAACCGCTCCCCCCCCCCCCTCCACCCAACCCCCCCCCCCCCCCCCACCGCCCCCAACCCCAACCCCCCACCCCCCCCCCCCCCCCCCCCCCCCCCCCCCCAAACAACCCCCCCCCCCCCTCCCCCCCCCCCCTCGCCTCCCCCCCCACCCCCCCCAAAACCCGCTCAGCCCCCCCACCCAGCACCCCCCCCCCCCCCCCCCCCACACCCCGCCACCCCCACAACACCCCCAAAAGCGCCCCAAACCCAACTACCCGCCCAACAAACTAACACCCCACTTATAGGGGGCTCGAATCACACTAATAATACCAACCTATTTCCCCTCCTCCAAAATTAATAATCTTTCGCGCCGAATAATCTCCACCGCCCCTTATCGCGCCCCGCCTTCATTTCCTTTCCCCCCTTCTCCCCATTACACCAATCTCGGTCCCGCCCCCCTGTCTCCTTAGCTGTGGGGGGTGAAACCCCCCCCCCCCCCTCCCCCTCGCCACCCCCCCCCCCCACCCCCCCGCCGTCCCACCCCCCCCCCCCACCCCCAACCCCCTATTTCACCCCCCTGGTTTCAGATTGCCCCCCTATAAACCCTGCCGCTCCGCCCCCTCTTTTAACCTCACCTTCCCATTCCCGGCCGCATCCTCCACTTATTCCGCATTGTTCTTACATTTGTATTGACCCACGACTCCCAATCCTCCACACGTCCACCAATCTACGCCGCCCCTAACCAAAAACGAACTGGATCAACCCAAACTTCCTCTTTTCCATTTTTGTACCTACACAACCCCCCCCATATTGTTATCCATTTTTGTCCAACCCACCATACAAACAACACCTCAACCAGCTCTATGACCTCTACGTAAACACAACACAACAACACAAAACACACAACAACAACAACAACACAACACACACAAACCCACCACAAAAACACATAAAAACAAACACTACACACAAAACACTCTCCCATACTAATCATCAAATTAAACCCCCCCCTCATCCCCACCCCCCCCCCCCCCCTCCGCCCCCCCCCCCCCGCTTCCCCCCCATCCCGCCCTATCCCCCCCCCACTCCCCCCCACCAAACCCAAAACCCCTCGTCGTGAAGAATAATTCGTATTGAATTAGTACAAGGAGTCGATGCTAATTTGCGAAGGCTCAATTGTTTAAACTCCCTTTAAGAGACGGCAAAATTTGTTGTGCGAAGGATTGAAGATTTGCAAGGTAAAGGTCGCTCGAAGAATAACTTGTGTGGGAAGCGTGTTGTATTCTTTGTAGGGAAGAAAGGTGTGGCTAGTTTGGATAAGTGCAAAGATTTATCTCAAGAAGATTGAGATAGAAAAATTCGTATGAAATGCCACCAATTGCGGGTGCACGGAATGACTTAGCTAGATTGATTTAAGGGGTGACGTAGTGGAGACGTTGAAGTTTGCAGCTATGCCTTTTGGGTTAACCAATGCACCAGCGGTTTTCATGGAGTTAATGAGTCGGGTGTGCATGACCTATATAGACAAGCTAGTTAACAGTATATATTTGGACGATATTTTAAACCGACCTGAAGTCTAAGGAGGATAGCGAGCGCACGATTAAGATGATGTGGAGTCAGTTGAAAGGAAAGAAGGATGTACTTGAAGTTTTCTAACAAACGTGAAGCGGAGCAAAGAGGAAGCTATCAAGATTTGCAAAGGAAACCAATGGGTAATGATCCGATCTTGGCAGTGCCATAATGGAGCAGTTACTATTTTTTAGTTATATTAAAAACATTGCGCTATAAGCAAGGATTTTGGAAGCATGCTTGGAAAAATGAGAAGGTGATGCTTGTACGTCCTCGACAACTAAAGTTCTATATGAAGGATTGCATGGCTAACGTGGTAGGTTTTGCCTTATAATGCTAGAGGCATTAAGTGAACGAGACATGGAGAGTGATCTATACGGATCATGAATGTCTCCAACACACTTTCAATCGGAAGGATTGAACGTGAGGCAAAGATGATTGATGGATGTTATTTAGTAAGTTTGATTTCGAGGCCAAGTACCCATCGGGAAACGGTCAAATGTAGAGTTGTAGCCGGGAGTAGGAAGAAAGAGTGAAGCCACAGAAACGAGTACTAGATAGATGAACGTATGATCCATCTAGTTTGAGAAAAGGATGTTGTGTGGCAAATAGAATATAAGAGTCCATGAGCAAATGAACGCGTCAACATAAGATGTTGCGTGGCTTGGACCAACGAGTGTGAAAAGAGTTAGAGAGTGGTTCATATTGGTTAGACAAGGGTTTGGACCTCCATTTGGAGAGATGTAAGGACCTTGGCTGTTGAAGAGGCGTATACGACAAAGTATTCTATCCATCCTGGAGCGGATACGATGTTGTGTGGTTTTAGGTTAACTAATCGAAGTTGAGTAAGAAGAAGTATAATAGCTAGTTGCGGTAGTAAGTTAATTTAGTGTATACGAAAGTGGAAGTTGGGTATCAGGGACTTCCAGTATTATCGCTAACATACCTGATTTACCCCGAGTAGAAGAAGGTAAAGGATAACTAAGATGTTATTGCTAAGTTACCAATTTAGAAATGGATACGATGCGATGGGTTTAGTCAATGGTCTAACTAAGTCACCGGCCCATGTTCATTCTAGCTTATCATAGGGACTTGAAATTGATATTAGAGGTTGTTGGGATACTTATCTATTCGTATGGATATTAGTTATTTTTTTTTTACCTAAGGTGGGGATTACATTCATGAACATGATGTAGGCATCATATTTGAAAAACAGAAGTATGTAAAGGAATGAGGTTATACCGTTTAAATGGGCCATAACTGGAGATAGTGAAGTTGAATGGATCGAATTTGTGGGTGCAAGAAACAACCACCAAGACATGGTAATACGAGGAAGGCTTGAGGCAGAGCAAATTGTTCACAAAATTATCCGTTGGTAGTGAAATGGGAAAACTTTTGTCTTAATGTTTGATAGGTTATGGAGGGTAGAAGGTCTCACCTTGGAGAGGTGTAGTACGTGTGGAAAGAAATACAAGTTAGAACCGGAGTTATGAATGACCATTTGAGAATCCTTGGTAATGATTGGGCCTGATTAGTTTTCGGTTGAGAATTTCTGTCTTATGACTAGTTATCTACATTTGTCCGTAAGGCAAGTATATCGATTGGAAGTAATTAATTAAAGATGGTTGACGTAAGGATCTTGGATAGACCTAGTACGCCCCTTAAATGTTTTGTGTGGTTTTGGTTAAATTTATTTTATGAATAAACTCGAAGTCGAGCCAATTCTTCAAAAACGTTGAGCTTTGTAACAACTTATAACTTGGTTTCAAGACAGTTCTTGTTTGATGAGTTGCGAGGCCGGGTTGTAAATGACGTTGTTACAACAACTAAAGGGTTCAGAAGAGATTTTCACATAACGGGCGAGGTTCAGGTAGTCGGATGTTTCTTTTCGTGTTGAGTTGTTGTGTTACTAATTTTCAACCCATATGAGGTAATTCAAAGTCACAAGCATTTGTATTCGGATTGAAGAAGTTTGGATAAGATTAAGTTGACAATGACTCTTTTATTGTCAAGGAACCTAGATGTTGATGGACTCCGAGAGGTCAAGATAAAAAGTATAGTATGAAAAGCATTAGTGAAAGTATCGTGTGGGATTTCGAAAGCTTGGTCCTAAGCTTACTTGGGAACGCAAGGATCAAATGAGGTCAAGGGAGTTAAAGCGTAATGGGAATGTTATGGTAGAAAATTGTAGGAATTCAAAAGTGTAACTATTGAGAAATAAGGGTATAAGGCGTACACTTGAAAGGATAAGTAACCTCAGATTAAATGTATTGGTAGTTGATAGAGTTGAACCTTCTTAGTTAAATCTCAATGACGAGATTTTCTCAAGGTTGGGATGACTAACTAACTGTACAACAATAAACCATGATTAAGGCTCATTGAGCAGGTTAGTCAAACCGATAGTTGATGACTAATTATGTGCCTGTTGCAACGTGTTTGGATTTTATCTGGATATTTATGTGATTTAAAAATGTGGTTATGTGCGTTTATGTGAGTTAATTGGGTAATCAATCTATGAGTTGATCATCTCAATAGATATAGATTAAGGATGATATTGGTTGAGTTTATTTCAGATTCATTTTTAATGACAAGGAAATGTAAATTGAGATTTGAGCAATTTTCGTGTTAAGTGTGTAAGTTATAAATGACTATATGTATTTTCGATGTTAGATTTAATATAAATTTTGTACTTGTAGAAGTTTAGTTGAGAAAAAGTAGAAAAAATTTATTTTTTGGAAAGTTAGGTGGAAATGAAAAGTTTTTTTAAAAGGTAGGAAACTGCCTTAAATTGCAAAAAGGTGTATGCCAAATAATAAATGTTTTTACAAAAACTTAAGGTTATATTTGTAAATATCTAATTAATAAAAAAATTAAAAAATATATATTTTTTTATTGGATGAATAGTGTTTCTGAATTTTAAAAGAAAAAAAGAATAGAAAAGAAAAAAAAAATTAGAGTCATAATCCTAAACTAATACCTAATTAGATTTAGCTTATAACTCTCCTAGGATGTCTATAAATACAAACTTAAGATCCCTAATTCCCCCATACACTTTGATCGACCGGTTTGAAAGAGAAAAGAGAAGAGTCGAAATTTTTTTGGGTTTTATTTTTAAGGTACGATCCGATCTTTTAATTTTAGTTTGTTTATAATTCTAGTAACTTAATTATGATGGATTAGGGTTTAAATTAGGGTTTATAAATTAGGGTATTTAATTTTCAGAAAGTTTATGTTATAATGATGATGGCTTAATCATTAGATCGATCGGATTAGCGATAAGATCATGCGTTAGGGCTTAGATCACTCGAATTAGACGTTTAATTCACTGCAGAAAGTTAGGCAGTTTTGTAACGAGCATAACTCAATCATAAAAGATCAAATAAATAATTTACAACATACTGGAGATAACCTCAGAGAGTCTACTTTCCAGAAAAGTCGGCCTCATGAGTTTTTATGGTCGGGAAGTGGGTCAAATGGTCATTACAAAATCAGTGTGTAAAACAGTGACGAATTTCAGTTTTGATTTTTATTTTTCTAAAAATACTTAGACATTGAGTTAGAGGCTCTAAGTCACGTGGAAGTTAGTTCATATATTGTGTGTGTCCCCTGAATTTTGGCTAAGGTCATAGTGAGGTCTAAGTTGGTTAACCAATGTCATACTTTTAGAAGGTCAGATTCTGGACGAATTCTGGACATATTGGATTAAGGAATTTCTAAAGGGTATTTGTAAAAGGGTAATGACTTTGGGAGAGCTAGGAGAGGTTCATAAGACATGTAAGTAGCATGATGAATTTTGGTTTGAATTATGGGAGTGTTTAAGTGGTGCGTTTAGGACGCGTAAGTGAGTGTAAAATTCTGCTTAAAACCAGAAAGTTTAAAGTGTAACATTGAAGTATAAATGGCATATATAAGAGTTGGAAAAGGGTGAAATCAAGTATAGAACTATGGTAGATAGCTTATATATCCATCATAGTTGAGGTTACATCATATTGGGTTGAATGGATGCTTGAAGTATATTTATGCTTTCTGTTTGAATAATGCGTTTGCATGAATTGTTTGGATTATGTTTTTAGCATGTTCATTTATTGACGAGACCTTTTTCTCTTTAATAAAGACACCATTAGTTTTGGGAATTGTTATGGCACCTTTGTGTCTTTGCTTTACTTTAGTTTTCATTTTAGTATCCTCTATATAGAACCCATGTGTTGTGATGATATCCATCTTGTTTACGCCTCGCGTTTCTTGCCTTGGCGGCTGGTGTGAAATCCACCGTCAAAGATCTAATACTTGAATTGCATTTTGAGGCATTTCATCCTTTTGCGAGATTTTGCCTTGACGTTGACACGAGTTACAAGACTTAACCATGTCGTGGGCATCGCGATAAATCGTCGGCCGATAGAAACCGGAATCAAAGACTTTTTTAGCGGTGTAGTTTGCACCATGATGTCCCCCGGTGGTTCCATTATGACAAGCCATAAGGATATCAACAGCTTCTTGGCCGTAAACACAACGTCTAATCAATTGATCCGCACAAATCCTAAACAAGTAGGGTTCGTCCAAAAAATAATGCTTAACATCCTTAAAGAATTTTTTCTTTTGTTGGGACGACATCCCTTTCACTATAAAATTCCCTGCATGGTAATTTGCAATGTCGGCAAACCATGGGTACTGATTCGCCATGAAAAGACTATCATTCGAAGGGTCTCGAGAGGAAAGGTTTCGGTAATTTCTTTTTCTCAAGATCCTCCTTGATGGGATTTTCTAATCTAGATAAGTGGTCGGCCACGAGATTCTCTGCTCCTTTTTTTATCACGAATAATGACATCAAATTCTTGGAGTAGGAGAATCCACCGAAGCAATCTTGGCTTAGCATCTTGCTTAGCAAGAAGATACTTTAGAGCCGAGTTGTCCGTATACACTATGGTCTTTGATAAGACTAAGTAAGGTCGGAATTTCTCGGAAGCGTTCACCAAGTTATAATCTTTTTCCGTTGTTGTGTAATGTGCTTGAGCATCCGTCATAGTCTTACTTGCATAGTGTATAGGCTGAAACTGTTTGTCTTCACGTTTCCCAGGGGGGAGGGAATTGACCTACCGCATTTCACTAGCGTCGCACATAATTTTAACTGGTAGGTCCCAATCGGGGGTAACTAAAATCGGGCTTTCGGTTAACTTCTTTTTAAGTATATTAAATGCTTCAATACATTCTTTCAAGAAAATAAACGAAGTTTCTTTTTCAAGAAGATGGGTCATCGGTCGGGCGATTTTAGAAAAATCTTGGATAAATCGACGATAGAACCCGGCGTGACCTAAAAAACTTCGAACGCCTTTGACGGAAGTCGGATGAGGGAGTTTAGCTACAACATCAACTTTAGCTCTGTCGACCTCAATCTCAGACTTTGAAATCTTATGGCCGAGGACAATACCGTCTTTAACCATGAAATGGCACTTCTCCCAATTTAAAACTAAGTTGGTATCTTTGCATTGTTTTAGCATTTTGTCTAAATGGGAGAGGCAAGACAAGAAAGAATCCCTGAAGACCGAGAAATCGTCCATGAAGACTTCCATTGTTTCCTCGATCATGTCGTGGAAAATGGCCATCATGCACCTTTGGAACGTGCCCGGAGCATTACATAAGCCAAAAGGCATTCGTCGGTAGGCAAACGTCCCATAAGGGCAAGTGAAGGTGGTCTTCTCTTGGTCTTGCGAGTCAATAGGAATTTGAAAATATCTGGAAAATCCATCTAAAAAGCAATAGTATTCGTTCCCTGCTAAACGTTCAAGCATTTGGTCCATGAAAGGTAACGGGAAATGATCTTTACGAGTAGCATCATTAAGCTTCCGGTAATCAATACAAACACGCCATCCGGTAACTAACCTAGTGGGTATTAACTCATTATCTTCGTTTTCAACTATGGTCATGCCACCCTTCTTAGGCACACAATGAACGGGACTCACCCACGGACTATCGGAGATAGGGTAAATCAATCCGGCATCAAGGAGTTTGATAACTTCCTTTTTGATAACCTCATGAATTTTTGGATTTACCCTTCTTTGATGTTGAACCGCCGGTTTGAAGTGGTCTTCCATTAAGATCTTGTAGGTACAAAAACTAGGGTCGATACCCTAAATGTAATAGCTTTTCATGAGATCGGCCCGTTTGTGTGATTTAGAAACTTTAAATAGGGCGGCCTTTTCTTCCATCTTTTAATTCTTAGAAATTATGACGAGTAATTTTTGGTTCCTTCTAAAAAACGCGTATTCAGATGAGACGTAAGTCCTGAGATCAAAGCTCCGGAGGATTCATCAATAAGAAGATTTATCGTTTTTAAGTTCCCTCAAAATTAAGTTCTTTCGGAGGAGAAAGAGATGATGGTTCATGATTTAATAACCTTCTCGAGTTGAAGAAGGTCTCCTCCGGATCAAAGTTCGGCATCATCTAATTTCAGTGGAAATTGAATCATTGTAAGACAAGCTTGATTATCTTCCAAAATGAAGTCACTCCCATCAAAAGGAATAAAGAGAAGGGAAAGAAGTAGATAAGTATAGGATACTAAAGACGGAGTGGGGATTGCCACTCGTAGAACTATCCAAAAATCCCAAGCACCTTCTTGAGGCATACTCCTCACTGAAACGTCGATGACATCGTTCGGATTAACCGATTCAACTTTATGTAGGAAGTATCTCAAGTTTGACCAACTTTTAAAGGTTATCGGCTTCATCATCAACTCGTAGAGTTACATTCTTCCACTGTAAAACATCAATCAAAGCACGTGCCATCCTCAAAAAGTGTCTCTCGAGAATTAAGGGAACCCGAGGATCAACAACATAATCAACGACTATGAAGTCGGACGAAAATAGAACTTTCCTACTTTTACAAAGACATCTTCGGCAATACCAGATGGACTAGTAGTCGATCGGTCTTCAAGTTCAAGAATCATTTGAGTAGGAGTAAGTTCGAGGAGTGAGAGCTTCTTCCATATGGAAAGAGGCATCAAGTTGATGCTTGCATCAAGATTGTCTAAGGCTAAGCATTCAACTATCTCCGGAAAATCACATGGAATAAGAAACTTGCCGGGGTCTCCAAGTTTTTTGGCAACTTTTTTAGGGATAAACAGCCGAACTAATTTCTCATTACGGTGTTTTAGCTAAGTCAACAATTTTTCTTTGTTATTAAGGAGATTTTAAACATTATGAAGCAAATTTCGGCATATGTTTAGAAGAGCATTCGCGAAACCGAGCTCGGAAATGTAATACCCAAATGATTTCAACAAATTTAGAAGCTAGATTATCAATTTTTTCACGGAGCTTCTGTTTGTTAGCTCTTGAAGAATAAGTTATACACGGTTTAGGCTTGGGAGCAACAACAGGCTCATCAATTGGAGCTTGAGTTTGGACTACCGGAGGTTGGATGTTTTCGGTACTCGGTTGCACCGTATCCTTTGTCACCTCGGGTTCCCGTTCTACCACATTGAGAAGAGGAAAGAGAGGAGGTGGAATTGGGGGTCCATCATTAAGCTCTAATCCTACCCCTTAGCTTCTAAATAAGCTATACTAAGCACCCCAATGAGCCTTCCATTTCTGCCCATTCATCCTTAGCTTATCAAACAGTGATTTTTTTCCTTCTTTTAATTTTTCTTGGTATCTTATATCAAAGGTTAAAACAGATTATAAAGTGGCTATATAAGAGCTTATATGACTTTTTAAAAGAAACACAAGTTGAAATCAATCTTTAGAACATAATGTGAAAGATAAAACTGAATTTTCATTAAACTAAAAAAAGTACAATTACATAAAAGCAAACTAAGTTAAAAACTAGGACTGAGTACTACAACTACTACTCTCTTGCCACAATGGCTTACAAGCTTTTATATAAACGAGCTAGGGTTTGGTCTTCTCTTCTTATCTTCACTTGTGTGCTTCTTTGTAGAGACATAAACAGCTCTTTGTGCTTGTTGTGAGTGTGTAAACACAAGTCTAATCTTGGCCCTTGGTTATGCTTGCTGCCCACACAAATTGATCTCAACTCTTCATTATCATTGGCCAATGGTATTCCACAGGATTGCCAGCGTGTTCATTGACCCATGTGGGTGTGGGGTGAGGGAGAGTGATGGTTTTGTAGGTTTATGAACAGTCAACGAGGGGTGAAAGTGACAGTAGGGGGTGTGGAGATTTGGCGGGAAATGATGTTGGAAGATATACAGTGTTTTCAAAACGGGGTGAGGGTTTGGGGGTTTGTCACAATTGGTCCCTCATGGTTATAGATGTCATTGCAATTTTAGTCCATGTGTTTATAAACGTTTGGGGATTTGACAGAAAAGGTCCCCCAATGTTATACTTGTTATTTCACCACAAGTCCTTGTGGTGTATAACTTTCTAGGGTTGGCAGAAATGACCCATGAGGTATATCTTTGGTGAGTTGGCAGATTGGGTCCCTCACAAGCATCTTCTCTATTAAATAAGTTAGGGACTTGGCAATTTTTGCCCCTAAACTTATTTTTCTTTACTTTTTGACTTTGGATTTGTCGGGGTTGACTTTGGTTGACTTTTTCACACTTGGGCTTTGTCTTGACTTTGTCTTTACCACACTTTTCCATTCCGTGTCCGGTTTTGTCGTTTTGGCTTCGTTTTTCGTCCTTTTCTTAGATATCCGTTCCTGCACAACACAATTAGCAAAACAAGCATATTTTTGGCATTTTAAGTCCGTTTTTGGTTATTTTAACTTGTTTTTAAAGGTAAAAGGTGTGTGTAATTAAACACATACCAATGAGGATCTTCTTTATCAAATCCGTAAAATTGTTTTGAAGTTACAAGATTTAGAAGACCATGTTTAAGCTCAAAATTCTCTTCGAGAATAGCGGGAATAACGATAGCATCTCCGTAACCCTCGATAGGTGCTTGGAGTAATTCTGCCATAGTACGTTGATCGACCATCGTAACTACGGAAGTCTCTTCAAGAGAAAACGGTTCGACTCTTTGCTTGGAACGTCTATGATTATGATGTTTCGGAGTCGTGGAAGATTCGACAATTAAATTCGATGAAGAGCGGGTGCGCATGCACTAAAAATAAAATAAGAGAAATAAAAAAAAATTATAACCGATAATCGAACAAGTGTACGGTAGCTCTCTATAAAACGCACAAAGTAGCGGAGGAGCGGGTAAGCGCGAAGCGTTTTAAAAACCTTCTCCTTTCGGGTCGAAGATCGTAGGATCAACCCTCCTTATACCTCTCTTATAGTTTGTAATCTAAAGGTGAGCCAATTTCACAAGTGACACAACGGTTGTTTTTGTTGTTTTTCAATTTTTTTTGTTTTGTCCACGTAATTTGCTTGACTTAACACCAAGTCCCCCCCAATTCTGAGTTGTTATGATCCTTTATTCCAAGGATTCACATTAGCCAAAACCATATCCTTCATGTCAAACTTTGATTTAACATGTCTTTAGTAGATTCTGTTCATCTTGTACGTTACTGCCTACGATAAGCATATCATAGACATTCAACACTAAAATTACATATACACTACTTGTGTCCTTAACATACACATAAATTATTCAACTTTTGATGCCACTGTTTGGCGAGTTGCTTTAAGCATTCAATGACCTTAACAAGGTCTACAAAACCTTGCCCTCTTATCCAGGAGCTATGAAACCCTCTAGTTGGTTCATATATATTTATTCTTCTAAATCTTCGTTTAGAAAAGCCGTTTCCACATCCATTTGGAGAATTTCCAAATTTCTTAATGCGGCAATAGCAAGTATCATTCTAATCAAGGTTATTCGCGTAACGGGCGAATAAGTATCAAAGTAGTCTAGCCTTCTAGTTGTTTATATCCTTTAGATTAAAACATTGCTTTATATTTGTCAAATGGTGCCATATAGATTTCATCTTCTTCTTGAAAATCCATTTATAGCCTAGTGGTTTACAACCAGGAGGTAAATCCACGAGCTCCCACGTATGGTTTTGTAAAATAGAATCTATTTCACTTTTGATGGCTTCTCTCCATTGTTGCCCTTCCGAGGAAGTTACCGCTTCTCGGTAAGACGTGGGTTCATTTTCTACCATAAAAGAAACAAAATCGGGTCCAAACGATTTCTCGTTTCTTGCCCTTTTGCTTCTTCTTGGTTCAACTTCTTCTTCCTCGGTTTGATCTTGTCTCTCATCTTGGAGATCATTATCATCTCGTTGTCTCTTATCTTGGACAACTTCATCATCTAATCTGGCTGAGCTTCTAGTTTCTTTTGATAAACAAGGAAATATGTGTTCAAAGAAAGAAGCATTCCTTGATTCCATTACCGTATTCTTTTGTATATCCGGATTTTTCGATTCATGTACAATGAAACGATAAGCACTGTTGTTCTTAGCATATCCAATGAATATACAATCCACATATTTAGGTCCAATCTTTTGGGCCTTGGGAGTTGGCACAACTACCTTAGCTAAACAGCCCCACACTCGTAAGTACTGATATGATGGTTTTCGTCCCATCCATAATTCATAAGGGGTCTATTCTTTATCCTTATGAGGTATCTTATTTAAAAGATAAGTAGCCGTCAGAATGGCTTCCCCCCACATGTCCTGGCTCATACCAGAACTAATCAACATGGCAGTAACCATTTCTTTCAAGGTATGGTTCTTCCTTTCGGCAATACCGTTTTGTTGAGGTGTATAAGGAGCAGTGAACTCGTATCTTATTCCATGTTTCGCACAAAGCTCGGATAATGGAGCCACGTATTCACCTCCTCTATCACTTCGTACAACTTTGAGTTTCTTACCAAGTGATCTCAACTTCAGTTTTGTATAGAACAATTGTCTTTAGCGTCATTCTTTTACTTGTCACATGGTAACATAGCAATACTTTGTACAATCATCAATAAACATGATAAAGTACTTATTGCCACCCTTCATGGGTAATAATTTCAAATCACATATGTCATTGTGTATCATATCAAGTGGTTTGGTTTTCCGCTTAACCGATTTGAATGATGTTCTTGTAAGTTTGGCTTCAACACAAGTTTCACATTTATATTTAGAATCAATATGGCAGTTTGGTATGCTAAGGGAATGACTTTAAGTGAAACTTTTCAAGTTGCTGCTATTATTGAAAAGTTATCTCCAAGTTGGGTAGAATTTAAAAACTACTTGAAGCATAAGCGAAAGGAGATGAGTGTTGAATACTTGGTTGTTCGTCTTCGTATTGAAGAGGACAACAAAGCTGGCTCAGAAAAACACTTATACACCTGATTCTGCCAAGGCTAATATGGTTAAGCATGTTGGGTCATCTTCAAAGTTTGATTCTAAGGCTAAAGCGAAAAGGCAAATAAAGGAATAATGACAAGAAGGGCAAAGGGAAGGCTAAGTACCTTACGCCTAAAGCTGGAATTGTGAAATAGAAGTTCCAGGGGACTTGTTACAACTGTGACCAGCCAGGTCACCGTGCTGCTAATTGCAAGATGCCGAAGCGGGTAAATCCACGTCAGGCTAATATGGTGAATAATAATATGGACATGATTGCTATGGTGTTTGACGTCATTGCCATGATCTCTGAAGTTAATCTGGTAGGTTCTAACAACCCGTCATGTGTGTGTGCTAATAAGTGTATGTTTCACTCTTTCAGAGCGGTTGACAATGAAGAGAAGTTGTACATGGGCAACTCTGCAACTTCTGATATCAAGGGCGAATGAGATGTTATTTTGAAAATGACTTCCGAGAAAGAGCTCAAGTTGACTAATGTCTTGTATGTACAGAGCATTCGCAAGAATTAGTGTCGGTGGTGTGAACAAAGTGTGGTATTGTCTTGTTTTTGAGTCTGATAAGTTTGTTATTTCTAAGAATCAAATGTATGTTGGTAAGGGATATGCCCTAAATGGTATGGTTTAACTCAATGCAATGGTGGTTATGAATAATATCAATAAAATGAATTCTTCAGCTTACTTGATTGAGTCTTCTAATGTGTGACATGGTCGTCTTGGACATGTAAATTTTAATTTGATGTTGTTGGGAATTATTGATTTGAGGAGACAAAATAAATAAAAGAATGAAACAAGAAGGACTTAAATGCAAAGCTGGAATTCTTCAAAAGATGGAAGATTTTGAAGATTCTAAAAGATCTCCTTAAGAAGATAAAAGATATAGAAGATAAAGATAAAAGTTAGGAAACTATTATTTGTTTCCTAATTATATTTGTTTTTATCCTTTGTAAACCTAGATGATCTCTACTATATAAAGAGACATTAGGTCGTGTAGTTGAATATACACAGAAAAAGGTGTGTGTGTGTGTGTCACAAGAAAAATGTAGACGTCTAGTTTGTGTGGTGTAGCCTCAAGGATCTTATGATTCCTGTTACAAGTTTATTGATGTAACTGTTCTACTATTGATCAAAGTAGAATTGAGGTTTGGAGTGAATGATAATGAAGAAAAATCTTGTTGATGATAACATTGTTCTTATGTTTAATTCCGTTGTGCATATATGTTATTATCTTGGTTATCATGATCCTAGATGAGGTCTAAACAACCTCGAGCTATAAACGATCAAAGAACCTATCAAGTTATTAGGTTCTATCAGGTGGTATCAGAGCCACGGGGTTCTTGATCTAGGGTTTGGTACAAGGTTTTGTTCTTGCTTTATTTTTTGTTTTTCAATAATTTGGTAAATTCTAAAAAGCTAGGGTTTGTCATCAAACCCTAATACGAAAAACAGAGTATAAATTCTATGGTTTTTTCTGTTAAAGTCACAACATCTAGAAGGTTAAAGAATAGACACTATGGTCTTGTTTCTGATAGCAGCAGGTTGATGGTTTGAGGTTTATAGAACAAGCTTTAAAGAAGCAGCATGTAGCTTTATGATCATGGTATATGGATCTCTCTTGGTATGTGATTTCTTGGTTGACATGTAAAATAGCAGTTTGTGATGTGATCGGTTATGAAAACCCTAATATGTAGGGTTTATATGCTAGTACTGCTATTCTGGTAAGTGGTTTTGATTTACAGAATTTAGTACTCATGGATATGTTGTTGTTTATACTGCTCATGTTTTGGATCTGTTGTTGTTTATAGTGCTCATGTTTTGGATCTGTTGTAAGCATACATGATTAAGGCTGCTCATATATTAGTGTATGTGTTTGGATGTGGACTGCTAGTTTTTAACACAAGAATAGAGACGAGAGTAATGGTTTGGAACGGACTGGTAATGTTCAATAGAAACTTAGTACTGCTCGTCCAAAGATATGTTAATACTGCTTCCATGAGTTACTGTTGCTTGGCTTCAAATATAAGTTAATACTGCCAATACAATATTAGTGCTGTCAGCTTATTTGTTACTACTGTTAGATTAGTGACACTTTAGTGACAGACACTAAAAAGTGTCACTAAAAGCTAAGGAGGAAGGAGTATACAAATTAGTGACAAATTAGCGACATTTTAGTGACGGATAAAGTGTCGCTAAATAGTATGGGAGGAAGGAGAATACAAATTAGTGACACATTAGCGACAGATTAGTGACAGATAAAGTGTCGCTAAATGCTAGGGGAGGAAGAGAATGCACATTAGTGACAGATTCGTGACAGTTTTGTGACAGAAAAGTGTTGCTAATTGGTAATTACTTAGTACTGCTTATTAAAAAGTTAGTATTGCTCCTTTATTTTTAATATTGTTCGAGCAAAATTTAGTACTGCTCCTTTAAATAGTTAGTACTGTTGCGATGGAATGTTAATACACTGCTTTTCTTTTTGAAAATATTCACTGTTAGCACTTTACCGTTTTTTGGACAGAGACGAGTTTTGATTATCGGTTGGTTTATCGGACAACACACACAGGAAGAAAGTTTTTTAGATTTGGTTTAAATGTTCTTAAACGATTTATGGCTATTATTTTTGGGATTTATTGGATTAATTGGTTACGAAGAAGATTGTTTATCACTTATTTGGAGTTGAAGTGGGGTTTCACAAGTTTATGTTCTTATCATATCTTAAATGGCTTACAATATTTGGAGGTAACTTGTTTGTGCTTACAACGGTGTGACGATGACTTGTCAAAATCTAGCAAAGGTGTGTGATTTTCTTATGGTGCTCAAAGCTCAATTTGCTTCTCTTTGGTCTGGTGTCTCATAAATTGAGGATTTTTGTTAAAGCGGTTGCGATCAATTACATTTCACTGATTTATTTCAATGTCACGTGGATAGACAAGATATAAGGGACACAAGATTTGGGTTATTATACTTTACTTCAAGTTCGTTATACTAGTCTTTTTCATCTGTGATAATTACATAGACGCCTAACAGAATTGAAGATTCAAGAAATGGTTAACATATGGGTTTAGGGGAAGCTTATTGTTAAAACGTTTAACCATTTACATGTAACATTGAGGTGAAGGTTTTTACTAATGCTAGTCATTATTACTACTGCTAGTGTGAGTTTCTACTACTCAAGTTCATTTTTCTTATTGTGCTTATTGGTGGGGTATTTGAGGGAGATTGAAGGATTGGATTAGAAAGTGTGATATTGGTTTGTAGTGGTCAAGATCAAAGTTGCTTATATTCATATGTCCCTTATTGGATTATGACAAAAAGGGGAAGAAGATGTTGACAGGTACAATTGGCAACTTATAGATCCTTGGTGTGGCATGGTACAAAGGAAATCTACTTAAGGGGAAGTTTTGTTTCATTCAAGGAGATGATTACATCTCAACTTCAGGGGAAGCTTTGGCTTTATGATGAAGTTCGTACACGACTTTGTTTGTTTTGTCATCATCAAATAGGGGAAGATTGTTAGGAATTATTGATTTGATGAGACACAATAAATAAAAGAATGAAACAAGAAGGACTTAAATTGCCAAAGCTGGAATTCTTCAAAAGATGGAAGATTTTAAAGATTCTAAAAGATCTTAAGAAGATAAAAGATATAGAAGATAAAGATAAAAGTTAGGAAGATATTATTTGTTTCCTAATTATATTTGTTCTTATCCTTTGTAAACCTAGATGATCTCTACTATATAAGGAGACATTAGGTCGTGTAGTTGAATATACACAGAAAAACGTGTGTGGGTATCACAAGAAAAATGTAGACGTCTAGTTTGTGTGGTGTAGCCTCAAGGATCTTATGATTCATGTTACAAGTTTATTGATGTAACTGTTCTACTATTGATCAAAGTAGAATTGAGGCTTGGAGTGAATGATAATGAAGAAATCCTTGTTGATGATAACATTCTTCTTATGTTTAATTCTGCTGTGCATATATGTTATTATCTTTGTTATCATGATCCTAGATGAGGTCTAAACAACCTTGAGCTATAAATGATCAAAGAACCTATCAGGTTATTAGGTTCTATCAGATGCGTCATTTGATTAAATTTAATAGCATATGATTCGTAGTTTTACGTACCTAAAATATATATATATATAATATAACCTTAAGAGAAATTAAGAAGATTACCAAGTTACCCTTGATAAAATTTACTCTCAAAACTATATATAATATAATATATAAAATACGTATGTTTAACCGGGTAAGTATGATCACCCGGGTCGTTATCCCCAATGACTAGTGAAATTGAAACCACGTTTAGGTTCGGATCCTGATTTAAATGAAGCAAAGATATTTGATTTGGAAAGATATGAAAATAAAATGAACAATTAAATAAATACGAAAAAGCAATTTATTAAGCAAATGGACTAAAACTTAACCCTAAAAATATAAACTAAAATTTCACTAAATAAAGAAAAATCGCAGAAAATTATTAAAAATAAAAGCCCTAATTTTTATCTTTTTATAAAAAAACTAATTAAACTAATTAAAACTTAACCCTAATTATTAATTAAAACTTAATAAACTAATTAAAAACTAACTTAGGGACTAACTGTGAAAAATACTCAAAGACTAACGGGACTAAAGCACTTAACGGGCAAGGGTTGACTAAGAAATAAAGAAATTTGGGGGAATTACAAAACCTACCTGTGGCCATTACCCGACTACACTAAAAGTCTTTTAAAGTTAATAAATAAGTTGAAATTAAAAAGTGCATATTATTAAAAACTTATAAAAGCAAAGTTTGAGATTAAGCTATAATGAACAATTTTAATAAAAGACCCTTGTGCTGAAAATCAATAATAAGCTCAAAAAGAGCTTATCTCTAAGCTGTTTACAGAAAGTGAGGTTTTAAGCTTATTCTGACTTAAACAGCCCTAAAATGCTCAAATAAAGCTCAAATCTAAAAAGGAAAAGTGATCTGGAAAGCTTATGATGTGCTCAAACTATGAATGCAAAGAAATCTAAGCTTGAAGTACTCTTAAACTACTGAAATTCAGCATGAAACAAGCAAACTCAGGAAATAAGCAAAGAATCACAAACTCCAAATGCTAGAAAAAATTAATAGCTAAACTAGACTTTGAACTTTAAGGGACTTATTAACTACTTATTAATATATCTAATTAAGCTATAATCTAGGACCCATAAGCTAATGAACTATTTTAAATCCTTAAGTACTGTTTTGGCTTTTTTAAAGGTTTTTTATGACTTTGACAGCAAAATAGGTTAAGACAAATAAGATTAGAAACAAAATTAAGACTTGACACTATATTAAACGCTATATTAGAACACTTAACTCATACTGAATTTGGTTTGCTTACCTTAAAATTATCTATCCAAATTAAGCTAAGAACACAGCAGTACTAACTGAGATTAGTACTGCTAGTGTAAAAATTCAACAGTTCTTTCAAGTGAAAGAACTGCTGATGCAATTTGACTTTTTATGACAGAAAAAGCGATGAAATAAGCTAGAAAATGAAAACTAAGATTAAATTTATAATAAGCTATAATTAAACTTAATCCTACTGATTTTGGCAAGCTAAAATCTAAGCTAACAGTACTAACTTGTGAAGGCAGTACTAACTTTTTAGTTAGTACTGGTAGTGTAAGTATCAGCAGTACTAACTTATGTTAGTACTGCTAGTGCAATTCAAGAGTGCACTAAACCAAACACCCCTTAAAAACTATGACAGATTTTGAGAAAAGCTTTTAAGTTGAAATTTAATGAACAAGTATTAACTACCAGACAATTAACAGATTAAAACTACTTTAATAAGCATGATTCATCAACTAAATAAGCAATAATCTAAGATCTATACTATTTTACTATATTTTTGGTTTTTTTAGAGGTTTTTAAGACAATAGTATGAAAATCTATGATTTAAACTAAGAAAATTGAAAACAGATAAACAACTATGAAGATTTAGCTAAATAAAACTCAAATAAGCACTAATAAGCAAAGAGAATAAACAAATAAGCAGATCTAAACATAGCAAGCAATGATATCATTATTTAAAGCTAGAATTTAAAGGAAAATGAAAGAGAAACTTACAAACTCCTCTAGCTAAACAAGAGGACCAATAAAGGCAGCTACAAGCTCCCTAGCTTATTAGATAAGCTAGAGTAAAGTCCTTGGGATCTCTTCCAATTTAAGATCAATGAGATCCATGAAAGATTAAACTGATTTAAGGTTTAAGTAAGATTAATACTGAATTCAATAAGCTCTATTTCAGCTTATAGACTGAAAGAGCTATAAATGAGCTTATTAGCTTTTTGAGACAAATTGGCTATTTAAGAGAGTTTATGACTTTAAATGAGAGCTTAAAATTGAGATTAAAATATTAAAAAATGATATTGCTTTAATTTAAAGAAACTGATTACATTACTTAAAAAGAAAAATTACATTTAAGGAAAACACAAAATTAAGCTAGACTAAAAATTACTAAAAACCTAGATATGAAAAAAAGATCCTCCTTGTGTGTGAAAAGTGAGGCCTATTTATAGGTGCTGAAAGAAGCTTCTAGGATCTCTAGCCCTGCTCTCCAATCTTTCAATCTTGGCCAATCATTTCTTCAATCATTCAAGCATCAATTGTGGCCGTTTGATCAAGCTGTGGACACCTGAAGATTGCCAGCGTGTCATTCCATTGATGTGACGTTTGTGCTTCTTTTGTGAGTGTTTTAGCACAAAAACCCACATAAATTTATGCTTTCACCATTGTTGACGTGGCTCTTCTTGAGGGGAGGTTAAGTAATCCTTTGATAAAGACTGATTTGTCCCTTCATTTGTGTTAGAGAGCTCATGAATTGACCTAAGCACCCTTTAATTTGGAAAACCCCTTTGATTTACCCTGGATGGTGAAACGGGGAAGACGAGTGAATAGTAACACCTTTGGCGCCCTTATTTCGACAGTTAAAACTGTTGGAGTTTGGGAAGTTTGCACAAGTGGTCCTTCTCTTTCTTTCCTCTCTTTCTAGTTATAAATAACTTTCAAAAATAGCAAAACTAGCCCTTGTGGATGTTATAAAAGGAAGATGGGCTTTGTTGACTTTTATTGACCATAGATTGACTGGATTTGACTGAGGCTTGACTTTCCTGGCTTTGCTTATGGCTTTTGTACTTTTCTGATTCTGTGTTGTGCTTGAGCTGTTTTGCATGTTTTCTTATGATTTTTGACTTATCCATACCTGCATACACAAAACACAAATACAAGCATATTTTTGCCATTTTTGGTCTGTTTTGGGTTTAATTGGGTTATTTTAGGTATAAACGGATATGTGTATTTTACACTTATCAGCATACCAAATTTTCATATTGATTCAAAATATAAGTGTGAAACTTGTGTCAAAGCCAACCTTACAAGATCACGTTTCAAATCGGTTAAACAAAAAACTAAGCCACTTGATATGATACACACAGACATATGTGATTTGAAATCACTACCCACAAAAGGTGGCAATAAGTACTTTATCACGTTTATTGATGATTGTACAAAATATTACTACGTTTACTTGTTGAAAAGTAAAGATGAATGATGCGTATTTTGCTTTAAATATATTTTTACCAAGTTTTAAATTTATAAAACTCGATTACCGATACACGCACTAAGTTTTCATAGCAGTAGTAATGAAGTAACTAGGTTAGCATGTTTTCTCTCCTGATATCTCCAACTCTTTTAATTTTCATTTATTAATTTTATTGTTATTTATTTTAAATCAATCCAAAAACTCTTTTTAAAACGTGACATTTCAAATTAAAACTAATTACAACTTAGCTCCTGGGACGACCTCGGATTTACCATTCTATACTACCCATGATCGGGTTCTCTGCCCGTTAGTGCATTGTCAGGTAGATCAAGTTTTATAAATTTAAAACTTGATAAATTAATATTTAAAATAAAATACGCATCACCTATGCTTACTCTGCGATCCCACATTCCCCTACGATCACACGAGCAGGGCATCCAATCTTGTAGTGGTTAAAACTCAACTACCCTTAAGACCAATCTATAATCTAAACCAATTATTAACCCCCTTTAAAAGAGTTCCCATGCTTTATAAGTATTTAGCATGACAAAAGCGGTAATCTGTTTAATTCCTACACTAGGGATAGATGTCAAGCTACCTTAGTACCCCAATAATCTCAGGTTCAACATGGTAAGTCTAATATCAGGATTAATAAGATCTAAGCCACCCTCTATACTACCAAAACATGGGGATCAATGAAAGGCTATAAGGATATCTAACAGAACCATAATTAAACAGGAAATCATAATCATAACACTAGTAACTACATGGTTAAGCCAGCACTAAGAGTGCTTAGCCACTCATAGTAACAGCAATGCAAGAATTAATGAATAAAGACATGGATTGAATCATCATAATTCTTATAGAGAATGAAATGAACAATTAAATACAATAAGTATGCTAGTGGCTTCTCCCTTGGACCTTCAGATGAAATGCTTCGAACCTTAGGGGTTTGGTTCACCCTTTAGAAATGTGTGTGAAGTAGTGGTGGTGAGTGATGATGAATGAGCCGGATGAGGGCTCTATTTATAGGCTTTGAAAGGTTTACAGCGTAACCCTTATGGGATGTTATGCCGTAATCTTGTTACGTAATCCTCCAATCATCTAGGCATAAAAGGGCGTTACGACAAAAATGACCCTACGAAAAGTTTTTATTTTTTTCATACAAACTATAGACTAAATAAAATTTTCTAAAAAATGAAAAATCTTTTTTTTGATAATTTTTGTATTTATTATGAATTTTTTAAACTTTTAACTAAAATTAAATATAAAAAATATCAAAATGACTCGAAAAATCTGAAAATTGTACTAAAAATATTATACTAGACTAACCTACGAAAAATAAAAACAAAAAATTGCTTATTAATAAGCCCCGTAATAACTATAAACAGCTATAGGCTTCTAAAGCCTAAAACACAGAAACATAATACAAATCCCTTGGGATAACTACTTAAAAGTCCCAAGGGCGCAGCGGTATGTGTGTGTGTAAAGGGGGAATGTATCGAGGGTTGAGACCCGGGTTCGAGTCTTGCTCACCCGGGTCACCCCTTGTCTTTCCCCTTTTTTTGGAAAAACTTTGTGAAACAAAGTTGTTAAGCTCGATGAGCTTAACAATTTTCAAAACTACAAGTTTTTGTAAAAAGCTAAGAATAAGCTTAAAATCAGCTTTTTAAAATGACAGCAGCTTAAAAGAGCTTAAGGCCAAAAAAATTGACTAAGTCTTTTGGACTTTTTGGACCAATGAGCTAGCACTTGGACAAATAAGCTAAAAGAATTGCTAGCTTATCCTAAATAAGCACTAGAAAGCTAAAAACTGAAACTAAATAAGCTGGCAAAAGGGCTTAAATGACAGAAGCTAAAAGTGAACTTAATGGCTTAAAACAGTTAAGTCTTTTGGACTTTGTGAACAAATAAGCTAAGCTAGGACTAAAAAGCTAAAAAGGGGGCTTAACCTAAACTAGATAAGCACTAAAAGGCTAAATGTGACAACTAAATAAGCTAGAAAAAAGCTACACTAGACAGAAACTAAACTAAGCTTAAAAGCTAAGAGGGCTTAACTGTTGGCACTCAAATAAGCAAAGAAAATAAGAAATAAGCACTCACAACTAACTACACTATCAAAATAAGCAATTAAGAACACAATTGAGCTTATGAAATAAGCTGAATAAGCCAAAGAGGGTAGCTTATGCACACAGCAGTACTAACCTTGGAGGTTAGTACTGTTGGTGTGAAATGGCTTAGAGTCCATTTTTGGCTCAAAAATAAGCAACAAGGAAAGCTTTTTACGGTCTAAAATTTAGAAGGCTTATCTAAGAGCTTATTGGCTCTCCAAATAAGCCAAGAGCTTGGACTTGAGTACACAAAAAAAACTAGAATGGAAGGGCTTAAAATCACCCCCTAGCACCAGGGGAGAATAAGCCAAAGACAATATGCTTACTTTGACAGCTTATTTTAAGCTGTCAAATAAGCTTAAAATAAAAAAGCAAGGTTAAAACAGCTAAAGAACACCAAGAAATGAACATGTGCACAAATTTTAAGCTTCCTAAAAAACCATTTAAACCTGCTGATTTTAAAGAGTGAAAAAGGGCTTTTAGTTTTAAAAACTGCCACTTCAAAACTAGTGTTTTGACTCAACAAGTCAAATCACAAAAGAGGTTTTTGACACTTGTTTCTTAGACACCACAAAAGACACTCTTTTTTTTGAACTAAAACTCAAGATCCCAAGTGCTTAACTAAATAAACACTTGTAGCTTCTTTTTTTTAAAACCACAGTTTTGAGAGTACTCATAAAAAACTTGCAAAACAGGTTTTGACTTAAAAATTTTTAGCAAATCAAACTTAATTGAGCTTAATACCTAAGCTAAAACTTAACTTGTGACCACAACCCATACAAAAATCATTTTTGACCCGTTTTTACTCTTAACCCAAACACCCCTTTAATGACTTGTTTTTAAGATTTAAAGCTTAAATGGCTGTTTTAACTCACACTTCTTAAAGAGAATTGACAAATAAGCACTAAACAGCATAAGAGAACAAATATAAAGCATGAATAAGCACTCTAATCAGCTAAAATAGAATAAGCTATAAAAATCTAAAAATTAAGGCTTTAAAGGGAAAATTTCAATAACCTTTGTCCAAGCTTTTACAAGGACTTCTTGAGCCCTCAAGGGCTTTTACCTACAAGCTCTGGCTTATAAATAAGCCAGTGAATAAGCCAATAAGCTCTTCCAACTTTAGCTTATCTTCCAAATGGCTTATTCTTGATTTTTCCAAACAAAAACTTATAAAACTTTAAACTATGGAGAGTTTAAGCTTTATAAGCTTAATCAAACTTCCATAAGAGCTTATAGAAGCTTATTTAACATATATAAAGGTGATTTAAGCCGTTTAACAATAAAACTCAAATATGGGTATAAAACCTTAAAACTTCAACACTTCATTAACTTGCAAAAAGAGTACAAAAAACTTGCAATAAGCTGTAAATAAGCTGAAAGAAACATAAAAATGACTTAAATTAAAGAAAGATAAAGAGTTCTACACTACATGCTTAATTCGGCTCACATAGCCTCCTATTTATACTAAGAGCTAAGTCTCAGCCCTTCTTTCTTGTGTTTCTTCTGTGAGAGCCTTCAAAACCTTCATCTCAGCCATCCATGGTCCTTGTGCTTCTTTTAAATTGATCACAGCCATTTATTCGGCAAAAGTTATGGGGAAAAGTGAGATTGCCAACATGGCAATGCCCCTTTTTTTGGTAGGAAAGATAGTGGAGAGGAGGAGGGGAGGTTTGTCCATGGGGTGGTTTGGGTTACAGGGTAAAAGAGAGGAAGTTAGCCCGTGAGTTGTGTTTGGGGGGAAAAATGGGCGGGAAAAGGGGTTATAGTTTTAACAGGGAAAGGTTTGGAGAAATGGCAAGGTTGGCCCCTCATTGTTATAAGGTACTTTGCATGTTTCGTCCTTGGTTAATTGGAGTTTGTGGACTTTGGCAGTTTAAGTCCCTGAAAGGTATATGTGGCTTTGCACCACACGTCCTTGTGGTGCATAAGTTCTTGTCATTGGCAGAAATGGCCCTTGTGGTTAACACTTTGGGCATTTGGCAGTTTGATCCCTCACAAGTTTTTTTCTTTATAACCTTCATTGAATAAGTTTAGGAACTTGGCAGTTTTAGTCCCTAAACTTATTTTTCTTCACTTTTTGACTTTGGATTTGTCGGGGTTGACTTGGGTTGACTTTTTCAGACTTGGGCTTTGTCTTTTCCACGCTTTTCCATTCCGTGTCCGGTTTTGTCGTTTTGGCTTCGTTTTTCGTCCTTTTCTTAGATATCCGTTCCTGCACAATACAATTAGCAAAACAAGCATATATTTGGCATTTTAAGTCCGTTTTTGGTTATTTTAGCTCGTTTTTAAAGGTAAAAGGTATGTGTAATTAAACACATACCAAAATCCCCCATACTAAGGTATTGCCGTGTCCTCACGCAATGCTATGAAGTAAGCATTTACGAAAACTAAGAATCTCAATCCCCCTCGACTAATAACCTCGAAAAGTAGCTAAGTGTTCGTCAAGGGGAACTAAAGAATCAAAAGCTTCGACAAGTCCCGTTTTCACCATTTTTTTTTATTTGTACACTAACTATCCCTAATATTTTTGGATTTTTTTTTTCGACTTTCTGTTTGACTTCCTTTATTATATCAACATTGGGATCATAGAATGAGAAACGCCCATAGAATAATCTACGGATGTCCTGACGGATAAATTCATCGTCCCCGATTTTTCACTAGCTCCAAACCAAGCAATTAAACAAGATCATGTCAATATAAGTCTAAATGCTAAGCACTCATACTTATGACTTGTGAACTTTTAACTCCCAACATGAATATATGATTTAAATGTGTGTAACTCATATCAACTCCAACCATGAGATCAACTTATTGCCATAGTCGTGATTCAAGAAAGAATCATGACTCAAACAACAACTTATTAGGACCTTGTAAATTGATTTAAAGAACGAGAGTTGGTGGGGGTGTTAAACTGTGAACTTTTTTGCAACATCTGCATCTTATAATCATAAGTTCTTAAAGCTAGGAAATGTGTTGCTTAGTTGAACACCTACCAAGGCCCTCGCTCCTAGTAGGATATCACACCAACGACCGGGTTTTCTTAGTTTGAAAAAACCACCCCGTTGCTACGTAGAGGGAAATCACATCAACACCTTATTCCTGAAAATGGCAAGGATAAGTATCTTAGTTTGAACCCTCACACAGACCTCGCTTCCTGTGAGATATCACAACACACCAAATCCCAAGAAGTAAAGATGTCTTTACGTTTGAACCCTACACCTCGTGGTTAGCGAGTGGGATATCACGACACATCTTTTACTTGTTCCATATAATCAAATGTATGCTTTATTGGCATAATTTCAATATTCATGCATTTTTGCATTCATACTTCATTCATGCTTCTTTGGCATTTTAACTTTCAAATTACTAAGAACAGAAAAATCTCGCTTTAAAGAATCAAGTTACAAATTTGAAGCTTTTTCTAAAAACATTGATTGACTTAGTTGAATTGAATTGAGCACGTTATGATTAGGTGGATTAGAAGCTAATGGGAGAAAAAGCCACAAGTTACTCATATAAGTTTTTAGAAGAATCTTGCTCAGCACATAAACTTATATTTAACTCTATCACTTCTTGTTCTTCACCTTATTAAAATTCGAAGCAATAGAATTCGTGAAAGCTTAGCCTACAAGCGGTAAGTTGAGGAACTAGTTAGGGCTCAACACGCCCGATCGAGTCAAAAATTATTCTCATTCTACCCATTAGGAAAGTCAAAACTGTGACAAAACACTTATTTTATTTTTGAAATTTTTTAAAATTTTTCATTTTTTTTTGGTATTTTTGCAAAAATTTGGTGGTAAAAACGGGATTGCGTGATAACAACGACTGCAGGCAAAAATCAAATCGAAGATCCCCCCATACTAGAACTAAACATCGTCCTCGATGTTTTAAAGGGGTTCCTACACGATTCTAAGGCCGTTTATGAAGTGTGCCAAAAGATAAAACGTTAGTCGATTAGATTTGGATACTGGATTCCCAAAATGAAGCTGAGGATGTGAAACTCATGTGGATACTGCGAGCATGAGAGTCTTCACAATCCGGGAAATCCTGGACATACAACACAAAGCACACAAAACATGGACAAAACACGGGTAATGGAAAATGTAAGCCTCCTCACACAAAAACACTTATTTATTACTACTACTGATAAGCATGGGGTGCCTCCCACGAAGCGCTTGTTTTAGGTCCCGACGCTTGACCCATTTCCCTGAATTCAATTGTCCTTAGGGAAGGTTTGGAGATCCGGGACAACTTCGGTTGGTATGTCCCCTCCAAAATAGTGTTTTATACGATGACCATTCACTTTAAATTAGGGGGGGGGCCCGGAGTTTTGAGATAATCGACGGTGCCATAAGGAAATACTTGAAACAATGTGAATGGTCCGACCAACGGGAATTTCAATTTGCCGAGAAAATCTTTCAGTCTAGAGTTGAAAAGAGAACACGATCAACAACGTATGAAAACCGGTTTTTAATCTTAGATCATGGATCCTTTTGGATTTTTCTTTATAGATAAAGAGTTTTCGTAGGCTAGACACGAAGTTCATTTATTCATTTCAGTTGAACTTTCTGTTGATCACCCGCAAGTTTGAACATCAAATTTGATATGCTTGAGGGCCCAGTAGGACTTTGTGGCACTAACTCGATTGGGTAGAGTGACATGCCTTCCATACACAAGCTTATACGAAGTGCACCCGATAGGTGTTTTGGTAAGCTGTGCGGAAGGCCAGAGAGCATCGTCTTTGCCGACCAGGAGGTACATTTCTCCCACAGTTCTCTCAGAATACCTTTAAAACCACGATTTGACACCTCAACTTGCCCACTTGTTTGTGGGTGATACTGCGTGAGAGAGGGTGTGAGTGACTCCGTACTTAAGCATGACCTTGTGTAAACTGAGTCAATGGGCAAAGTGAGTTCCGCGATCACTTATGATAGCTCGGGGGGCACCAAATCGAGAAAAGAGAGTTTTTAAAAATTTGCAAACAACTCGGGCATCATTGGTGGGGAGCGCTTTTGCTTCAACCCATTTTGACAAGTAGTCAACAGCCACGAGTATGTACTTGTTCCCTCTTAAGATGGAAGGGGGGGTGGGGGGGGGGGGGGGGGGGGGGGGGGGGGGGGGGGGGGGGGCCCCATAAAATCAATGCCCCGGATTCAAAGATTTCGCAAACTTGATGGAGTTCTGTGGCATCTCATCACGTTGCGTAATCTTTCCTTGACGTTGACAAATGTCACAACGGGTGACAAAGTCATGGGCATCCTTGTAGATGGTGGGCCAATAGAATCCTGAGTCAAAGATCTTTCTTGCTGTGTAATTGGCACCATAGTGTCCCCCAGTGGGTCCACTGTGGCAAGCTTTGAGAATGTCATAAGCTTCTTGCCCCGAAACACAACGTCTTATCACTTGATCAACACAGACTAAACAGGAAGGGATCATCCCAGAAATAATGTTTGACATCCTTGAAGAATTTATTTTTTTGTTGGGATGTCATTCCCTTGATAACGAATTTCCCCGCATGGTAGTTTGCAAAATCTGCAAACCATGGGGTACTTTGATCTTGAAGAGCAACAGAACCAAGAGTTTCGAGAGGAAATGCTTCATTGATTTCTTTGTTCTCGAGTTTGTCTTGATGAGGGTTTTCAAGTCTGGACAGATGATCGGCGGCGAGATTCTCAGCTCCTTTTTTGTCTCGAATTTTGTCTCGAATTTCAATATCAAATTCTTAGAGCAATAGGATCCACCGCATGAGTCTTGCCTTAGCATCCTTCTTGGCAAAGAGATACTTGATGGCAGAATGGTCAGTATACACTATGCTTTTGGACATAACAAGATATGACCGGAATTTCTCAAAGGCATACACTACGGCAAGTAATTCCTTTTCGGTAGTAGTGTAGTGAGTTTGAGCCTCGTTCATAGTCTTGCTAGCATAGTGTATAGGTTGGAAATGCTTGTTTTTTCTTTGCCCGAGGACTGCCCCAATTGCGAAGTCGCTAGCATCGCACATTAGTTCAAAGGGCAAGTCCCAGTCGGGAGCAATTAAGATCGGAGCCTCAGTCAATTTTCTTTTGAGTGTATTAAAGGAATCGATACACTCTTCAGAGAAGAAAAATGGAGTCTCTTTTTCAAGCAAATGAGTCATAGGACGGGCAATTTTTGAGAAGTCCTGAATGAATCGTTGGTAAAAACCGGCGTGCCCAAGGAAACTACGGACACCTTTGACAGTAGTCGGATGAGGGAGTTTAGCTATTACTTCGACTTTAGCTCTATCAACCTCAAGTCCCGACTTAGAAATTTTGTGTCCGAGAACAATGCCTTCCTTCACCATAAAATGGCTCTTCTCCCAGTTTAAAGACAAATTGGTGTCTTCACACCGCTTCAACATCTTTTCTAAATGGGATAGGCACGTAGAGAAAGAGTCCCCAAAGACCGAAAAGTCATCCATAAATACTTCCATCGTTTTTTCAATCATATCGTGGAAGATTGCCATCATACATCTTTGGAATGTGCCAGGAGCATTGCATAGCCCAAAAGGCATGTGACGATAGGCAAAATTTCCGTATGGGCATGTGAATGTTGTATTTTCTTGATCTTTTGGGTCAATTGGGATCTGAAAATAACCCGAGAAGCCATGGAGGAAACAGTAGTATTCGTTTCCTGCTAGTCTTTCGAGCATTTGGTCCATAAAAGGCAATGGGAAGTGATCTTTCCGGGTGGCTTCATTAAGTTTTCTGTAATCAATACATACTCGCCATCCCGTGACCAATCGAGTAGGAATCAGTTCATTTTCATCATTCGTGATGACGGTCATACCTCCTTTCTTAGACACAGTGTAACCGGGCCTTACCCAAGGGCTGTAGAAGAGAGGTAAATCAATCCAGCGTCAAGGAGTTTTTCAACCACCTTCTTGATAACGTCGTGGATTTTTGGGTTTACCCTTCTCTGACTTTGCACAGATGGTTCGTAGTCCTCTTCCATTAGAATTTTGTGAGTACAAAATTCTGGGTTAACACCCTTTATATCGGAAGAGATTCCAAGCGAATGCTTGCTGTGGACTTGAGAACCTTGAGAAGAGCGCTTTCCTCATCTTTTAATCGTTTAGCAATTATGACAGGCAACTTGTCGTCACCTTCTAAAAATGCGTATTCAAGATGGGGTGGCAGTTCCTTGAGTTCAACCTCGGGAGGTTCATCAACGGAAGATTCTTCGTTTAGCTTCACAAGTTTGGAGTTTCTTTCCTAACTCCAGGCAAATATTGTTCTTGATTTGGGAAGGGGGGTGGTGGTTCACTGTTCAAAATTGCTTCTAGAAACAGGATGTCCCCCTCAGGATCCTGATAAGTTGGATCAACTTCAGATGAAGTTGGATCATCTATCTAGACATGAAAAGAATACATGCTTCTTTCCATTAAAAGAAAATCACTGTCCCCGAAAGGAGTGAGATTTGGAGAAGCAGTAGAAACAATAGGCTCAAAATATGGAGTGGGATTGCCACTCGCGATCAACGTTTGAAAATCCTAGGACCTCTTGAGAATACTCTACACAAGCCATATCAATGAGTCGATTTTGGTTTACGTCATATGGTTATAATCAGCTGTGGTAATAAAGAAGTTTGGTCCCAGATTGAATTGATGGCCTCCTTGCAACACAAGGTAAATCTCACCTTCATAAACATCTATCAAAGCATGACTAGTTTTTAAGAAACATCGCCCGAAAATTAAGGACTCGGGGGTCTGGTTCAAAATCAACAACCACGAAGTCAGCTGGAAATTGGAATTTTCCCACATTTACAAAGACATCTTCAGCGATACCGATCGGTTTAGTGATCGAACGGTCAGCTAGTTCTAGTGTCATGCAGGTCGGGGTCAATTCAGGAAGAGATAGATTTTTCCATACAGAATAAGGCATGAGATTAATGCTCGCACCAAGATCAGCCAATGCGTTGCATGTAGTAATCCCCGTAAATTCACATGGAATCAGAAATCGGCCAGGGTCTCCATATTTCTTTGGTAACATTTGAGATGACCGCTGACCAGTTCTCATTCAAGGAGTTCTTTGCCAATTCGCACAATTTTTTTCTTTGTTTCCAAATTAAGGTTTTTAAAGTCGAAGCAAATTTAGGCATGAGCATCAAGGCATCGGTAAAGCTAATCTCGAAACTCAAATCTCTAAAGATTTCATAGAATTTCTCGATTTGGTCGTTAGCTTTTTCCTTGCGCCTTTCATCATTTCTTCTTGATGGAAATGGAATTGATGCTTTAGGAACTGGAGTAACAACAGGAGTAACAACAGGAGCAACATTGGGCTCAGGATTTGGATTACGAGACTGAATTTGAACAACAGGAGGTTGGACGTTTTCGGTGCTTCCGTTATTAGCAGGAGGCATCGTGTCCTTTGTCACCTCGGCGTCATGATTAACTGCTTTCGGTCCTTGGATGGTAACACCACTTCGGGTAGTGATACCTTTTAAATCTTCCTTTGGGTTGGTAACAGTGTTACCAGGAAGAGTTCCAGAACCGGAAGTAGAAGCTGTATTAGCAGTAACAAATTTTGAAAGCATGTCAGTCAAATTTGCCATTTGGGGCAGGTTTTGATCTTGGGGTTATGCATGTTTTTCTCAACACTGGATCATTGGTTGTGACATATCTTTCAAAATCTATTTTTGACACACCGTGTGTCTGAGGAGCAGGTCCTTGATGAGCTACTGGTTGATTGACCGGAGGTCGATAAATCTGACCTTGGTTGAAATTGTTTCCTCTGTTTTGATTGAAGTTATTTCCTCGATTGAAATTGTTTTGACTATTTGCATGAGGATTCTGAATGGGAGGAAAACCAGGAGGTCGAATTTGATTTGAGACCATCGGAGGTCGATAACCAGAATTAGCTTGGTTGAAATTGGCCGCAGCGGCCTGGGACACATACTCTTGGATATTGTCATGGTAAATGTTGCTATTAGTGGCTGGACAGTTTTGATAAGAATGACCTCCCCCACAAGTTACACAACTTTGTTCAACCGCTTTTACGGGGGCGGAAGCTGGGGTTTGGTTCTTTCTGTCGAGAATTAATGCCCGAACCATGTCTTTAAGTCAGCAACATCAGATGAGACTGCTTGTGGAGAGCTGGTACACAATATTAAGCTACAACAGCTTGTTTCTCATTGTTGACCGTACCTTAGACTTGCTCTCGATGATTTTTAAACATTCTCGAGGCATTTTGTCTAAGAAGTTACCACCGGCAGCAGAGTTCAATGAATCTTGATCAATTGAGTTTAGGGCATTATAGAATGTATCGAGTTGATGCAATTCTGAAAACCCATGATGAGGGCATCCCCTTAAAAGATCATTGAAACGATCCCAAGCCTCATAAACGTCTCATTAAATTTTGCTGAAATCTCGTGATTTATTCTGAGATTTGTCCGTTTTAAAGGGAGGGAAGAATTTGTTTAATAAATTTGAAACAAGATCATCCCATTTTCCAATCGACCGAGGGGTTTCTTTTCCAGCCATAACCGGCTGCCACTTCGAGAGAAAACGGGAAAAGCATAAGTTTAAACCGACGTATTTGGTACTTCAGAATCTTCACGGTAGAAGTATCTTGTTGAAAATAACGGATGTGAGCATGATGGGACTTCTTAACATTTCCAAAAAAATTGCTTGTTTTGAAACAAGATTAAGTAGACATGCTTGAATCTCAAAGTTGTTCGCAGTATATTTCGAAACAACCGAATCGCATCCTCCCTCGGTGGGTGCTTCGAGCAATTGCGCCATAGTACGATTATCGTCCATCGTAACTATGGGAGGATTGAAAGTTTCTTGATTGTTATTTGGTTTCTCAAGATTTGGTGATTCAACAGAAGTTTGTCGGACTTGTGGTTGTCGACGTCTACGGGCTTGAGAACGAGTGCGCATGCACAAAATAGAAATATAAAAAGAAAATTTACACTAATTTTTTGGTTTTTCAATGATTTATTCACAATGTATTTTACCGGACAATGAGATAAGACAACTTCAACCAAATAATCTACTTACTTCACGGTAGCTCTCAAAAAGATAAACGCACAGGTGAGCGGAGGAGTAGGAATAGCGCGAAGCTTATTTCTCCTTTCGGGTCGTAGTTCCTCGGAACAACCCTCCTTATACCCACTTTTTAGTTTGTTTAACTTTCCAAGGTGAGCCGTACGTCGTAAGAGGCACAAATGGCAAGTTTTTAAATCTTTTGTTCGAGTTGGGAACTAACAAGTTCACCGGAAGTTATTATGATAATACCTCAGTTGAGAATATTATATTTTGGTATTTTTACCAATTTGTGAATTTTATTTCTTTTTTATGGACAATGTTTTTGGTTTTTCTTTTGTTTTTATATGATAATTATACTAAATAAAAGAAAATGAAAAATATTTTTGTATTTTTTTTTATATTTTTATGAAAATAAAAGAAATATTCACAAATTCACACACAATTTGTCAAACGTAACGATAATCGTTTTCACAGCCTCCCCGGCAGCGGCGCCAAAAATTGATTCGTCAATAATATATATATAAAATACAAGTAAACAATCAACCAATTACCTTTAGCCAAGGATTGGTTAGTTGTTCACAAAATAAGATATATATGTTTCCGGAAGTTTGATTTCCCGGGTCGTTTTCCCCTACGAGGCGTGAATTTGAAAAACGGATAACGATTGAGTGATTGGTGTTTGAAGAGAACGGATTGGATTATGAATTAAGATCCTAAATCTACAGGAAACAAAGGTAAGGCACAAGGGAAACCTAAAAATTCAAACTAGAAAGAAAACTAAGCACGAAAAACGATAACGGGCCCGGGAAATGGGCCCAAAAACCTAAATTCTACAAATTAAGTCAAATAAGCAAATTTTCACTTGCAATGAGTTCTAAATGACTAAAAACGAAGTTTAAAAAAAACTAGAACAAAATTCGAGTTAGTTAAGACCAAAAACGAGGCAAACGAAAAACCGGGTTAAATCCCGCACTTTAAAAAGTGAAATTGCAAAATAATTACCCTACGAAGTTCAAACTATTTTTCCTAGAAACTAGACATAAAAATAAGAATTTTAAAAAAAAAGTTTATATTTTTCTGATTAATTTTCTATTTTTTATGATTTTTTAAAGTTTTTAAACAAATTAAATGATAAAAAATACTTATCGATTAGAGAAAAATACCAAAAAAATACAGTAAATACTTTGAACTATGCTTAATCTAGGAAAAATAAAACCAAGAAAATTCGGCTTAAAAATAAGCCGTAAATAAGCCAAAAACGCTTATTAACCCACCCGGCTAAATAAGGCTTAAGTAATAAACCAAAGAAGCCTCTACCGGATGAGCTATTGTAGCACAGCGGTAGAGGCGTTCGGTATGATTAGGTCGAGGTCTCGGGTTCGAGTCTCGGCTCACCTGAGACCTCCCCGATCCCAGCCTATTTTTTTTTGAATTTTACTAAAATTACTTGATACTATAACTAACCTACGAAAAATAAGAAACTAAAACTTGGCTTATAAATAAGCCCGCAAATAAGCTGAAACAGCTTATAGCTTAACAATTTTTAAAACTAAAACTTTTTGTAAAAGCTTATAAATAAGCTGAAAAAGGGCTTTTTAAGTCGACAGAAGCTTAAAGTTAGCTTAAAGGCAAAATGGCTAAGTCTTTTGGACTCTTAACACTAATAAGCTAGAATTGAACTAAAAAGCTATAAGAATTATCTAACCTATCTCAAATAGGCATAATGCAAGTAAAATCAAGGGCAGAATAAGCACAAGGAGGCTTATTCAGCTTATTGGCCAAAAACTTAAGTTTTTGGCCAAGAGAGCAAATAAGCTCAAATAAGCTTAGAATAAGCTGTGATAAGCCAAAATGGGCTTAAATATGCCTAAAAAGCTTAACTAAACACAAATAAGCTAAATTGAAAGACAAATAAGCTGAGAAACAGTAAATAAGCAAAATGGTAAAAACTGAAAATTGCAGCCCTGAGATGGCTTTTTCAAGCTCAAAAATAAGCTTGAAGATGAGATTTTCAAAGCTTGTGGCTTATGCCATTGGAAAGAGTGGCCAAAAAGCTTTCTAGATCAGCTTTTGAAAAGCATTTTGAAAGAAAGATAAGCCCTTAAATAAGCTTGGAAAAAGCCCACTTGTGCTTGATGCTTGCTGTGTAAAACAGCTTGCACTAAGTGTGAATGGCCTTTTTTAAGCTTAAAAATAAGTGCTTATATGAATTCCAAAAAGCTCAAAGTTTGAATTTCTAAAAACTAGGCTTGAAATGCTTTAAGAAAATGCTTTTTGTTTTGATTTTGAAACACTAATAAGCTGTGAAAAAGCTTATTGAAAAGGCTACTTGTGCACAGGACAAATACTTAACAATTTTAGTGACTGTATTGACCCATTTGCACAATTGGGTCAAAACCAGTTCAAAGCAAATAGTCAACTACACTAAAACACTTAAAATGAGATAGAAAAAAGGCACAATGTGGCTTATAGCCACAGCTTAAGCAATAAGCCAAAGCTACTGTCCAAAATTGGCTGTTTTGGACAGTAAGCCAAATGGGCTTATGAAAATGACTTTTAAACCTTAAAAACTACAAAACAAGCTTAATTTGATTACAAAACAGCTTAACAAAGTTGAATAATCAACCCATTTGCATTTTTTTTACCCTTTTGACCCGTTTTTAATCCTTATCCCAAACACCCCCTTAAATTCTGAAAAAGGCTTTTTAAGCTAATTTAAAGTGAATTAAGCCATGAAACTTGAAAACAGCAAGCTAAATAAGCATAAAGGTAATAAATAAGCAAAAAGTAACAAGAAATAAGCACTGAAATAAGCTAGAAATGAAAATCACAGAAAATAGCTAAAAAGGGCAGAAAGTTATGAAAACTTGCACAATGGAATTTAAAACTATAAGACCTGATTTTTAAGCATTAAATAACAACATTAAGCATACCCAAAAGAAAAATAAGCACTAATAAGCTGTAAATAAGCAAATGCAAAAAAAAAAAGCTAAAAGTGAAAAATAAGAACTTACCAATCCCTTTGCTCTAAACAAGGGCAAATAAGCTTCTGAAAGCTTAATCTACAAGCTCTAGCTTATTATAAATAAGCTGGTATAGTCCATAAGCCCATCCAATCTTGGCTTATCATCCAAAGTAACAAGATTTGGTATTTTGAGTGATTTTAAGTACAAGTCCAGATTTTACTTAGCTCATTAACTTGTTAAGTGATCATAGCTTATTAATAAGCTGTTTTAAGAGCTTTTTGACACATATGAAGGTAATTTAAGCACTTTGACAAGGAAGACTTAAAACGGGTATAAATTCTCAAAAACTTCAACACTTCATTAATTGTTAAAAGGAGTACAAGGAACTTGAAATAAGCTGTAAATAAGCTGAAACAAACATAAATTTGACTGAATTAAAAAGTAATTAACTAAATAAGCTATCTCCTATTCGGCTAACACTAAGGTCCTATTTATACTACAAGCTAAGTCTTCAGCTCTTGCAAGGTGTTTTTCTTCTGTGAGAGACTTCAAAGTCTTAATCCTAGCCATTGATAGCAATTGTGCTTCTTTGGATCCATCCTAGCCATTGATTCGGCCATGTTTTATGGGAAAAGTGGGATTGCCAACATGGAAAGGTTTAATTTCTGGTGGGAATGGTAGTGGGGGAGGGGGGAAGTGATTATCCATGGTGGTGGTGATAAATCGCAGGGTAAAGGGGAGGAAGTTAACCCGTGAGTTGGTTGGGGCTTGAAAAGGGCGGGAAAACTGTTATAAAAAAGGTTTGGGGTGACAGGGTGTGTGTTTGGGGAATTGGCACATTTGGTCCTTGATGTTGTATGTGTTTGTAACACACATCGTCCTTGTTGTTGTCAAACGTTTTTGGGACTTGGCAAATTCACCCCTCAAGGGTTATAATGAGCATTACATCACAGGTCCTTGTTAGTTATGGATTTGGGGACTTGGCAGTTTTGCCCCTTTTAACTTTTCCAAATTGGCAGTTTTGCCCCTTCTCTTTATTTTCTTCCTTTTCTTCTTTAAATAAGTTTAGGGATTTAACAAGTTTAGTCCCTAAACTTGTTTTTCTTGACTTTTGGCTTCGGGTTTGTCGGGGTTGACTTGGGTTGACTTTTCTACACTTGGGCTTGGACTTGACTGTGTCTTTTCCACGCTTTTCCATTCCGTGTCTGGTTTTGTCGTTTTGGCTTTGTTTTTCGTCCTTTTCTTAGATATCCGTTCATGCACAACAAAATTAGCAAAACAAGCATATATTTGGCATTTTAAGTCCGTTTTTGGTTATTTTAACTTGTTTTTAAAGGTAAAAGGTATGTGTAATTAAACACATACCAGCTAGCATCTCTAACGTTTGGAAATTTGAATTTGATGACGAAAGATTTGTTTTTGAAGTTTTGAGCGGAGTTGAAGTCACAGTGGAGATTGTTAGAAAGTGACTTAAACTCTAAGGGGCGTTTCGTAAATTTGGTTTTGGATAGATATTAGTTTTTTATATGTTTCCTAATTTAAGTCGATTAAAGATTTGGTAGTTTTGGGTCATTGGTTGCCTATAAATAGAGGCCAATGTCATTAGTTTTTTTACCTTTTGGAATTATGGTTTGGTACCTTTGAATTTGGTTTTGTAATTTGGTTTGGTATTTGTATAAAGCTTTCGCTTTGTTTGTTTGAATTTGTTTGTTCGTTTTGTGCTTTTAATTACCAAAGAGGCAATGATAGTATTATCGAGTACCAATCGCGTATTATCCGTGGGAAAAAAGTAGACAAATTAGCCTTATTCTAGTCTGTTGTTGTTTGTTTTAGGGATAAGGATCCTCTAATGTTCAAAATGAACATGATAGATCATGTTGAGGTTGTTGTGAGTGAGAAAGAAAAAGTGAGTCATCATTATGAGAAATTTGTATTATTTTATATCAATGCTCTACTCACAACATCATCAACATGACATATCACGTTCAATTTGAACATTAGTGGATTTTTTCTTTGTTTTAGTATTATTGGTAGTTTTAGTTTTAGTAATTGTCTAGTATTATAGGCTTTGTTCAAGTCTTTGTATTTTGTCTATCTATATGGTTATGCTTAGCAAAAAAAATTCGCAGTAACCATTTGGGAAATGTGTTATCTAGGAATAACCCTGACAATTTTTTTTCAATATGACCATGTAAATCGCGCTTGGAGCATAGCGATTTACATTTGCATACGTGTTGGCGTTTTATTGGCTCGTGAGTAAAATAAAAATAAAAATAAAAATAAAAATTTGAAAGTAGATCGCGCGACATGCATAGCGATTTACATTTTTTTATTTTTTATTTTTTTGAAAAACTTTTGTAAATAAAAAAATATAAAATGTGGATCGCGCGACATGCATAGCGATTTACATTTGATAATTTTTTTTTCCAAGTCTGGTGAGGTATAAATTTAGGGTTTAGGGTATATCATGTTTTGTTTATTGAAATTCAAGATCTCAGGCATTTTTGTGTTTGGATACTCAAATGTTTTATTTAAAATTATTTATTTGGTTATCTGTGTAGTCTTTGATGAGATTTACTTAATGAATCAAAATTTACTAAAATTAGTTTTAATATGCATAAGATACGATGGTGCAAAGTGTGTAAGTTGATCATTTTAAACCTATATTTTTGCAATTATAAAAG
>BQNB010032287.1:23259-53294 GCA_026074375.1 Tanacetum coccineum | reverse complement strand
AGGAAGATTTCATTAATATTAAAACTGATTACAATAAGGTGAAAGTAAGAGTACAATAATTTGGAAAAGTTACACTACTTAAGCTTAAATTTTGAAAGCTAAAAATTACAATTTAACTAAAAAATTTAAAAGCTAAAAACTAGATATTGTGTGTGTGAATGTGAGGGGCTATTTATAGCTTGCAAATGAAGCTTCTAGGACTTGGATCATACTCCTTTATCCCTTAATCTTGTCCCTTCAATCTTTCTCATCATTGGATGCCTTCTTATCACCGTTGGATTAATTAGGGTGAGCACACAGATTGCCAGCGTGGCATTCCGTGTGTCAGACCTTGTGCTTCTTTCGCACTTACTTTAATGCAAAATCCCAATCATAAGTGTGTTTTCTCATTTGCCCGCGTGTCACTCCTTATGGGCTTCAACCAATCAGGGGCTTATATGACGTATTCTTTTGCCAGCTTGTCACTTGGTATCCGAATTAATAAGCCACGTCCTCAATTTTAATTTACCCTTTGATTTCACGCAGGTAAAAATTGAAAGAGATGATGAATAGTAACAACAATATTTCCTACGTTTTACTTTTTATAAAAGGGGGTGGGTGTTTGACTTCTCTTTTGACCCGGGCTTATACATTGGGCTATGAGTGTGTTTTGGGCTCGGGAAGAGTTAACAGGATATGGTTTTGGGTTTTATAAGTGGGCTCGGGATAATAACAAAAGGGTGTTGTTATAAGGGTTAACGGGTGTTAACTCTTTATATATTAAAGAGTTAACACCATTAGGGTTTAGGGACCATTTTTGCAATTTGGTTTTCTTTGAGGGACTGATTTGGTATTTTTAGGTTTTTGTCATTTAGTGAGTTAACTTTGGTTGACTAAAGGTTGACTGGAGTCGACTTTTGACCTTTCTTGCTATTATATCATCGGCTCTTGTACACTTTTTTCCGTTCCCGTGTCCGTGTTTGTCTGGCTTTGACCGTTTTCTTGTGATTTTTGCAATATCCGTACCTACATAATCACAAAGACAAAACAAGAAATATTCAAGCATTTAAAGCATAATTTTATCTTTTTAGGGCCATTTTTGATATAAAACGGATATGTGTTTTCACACATATCAAAATTCCCCAAACTAAACGATTGCGTGTCCTCACGCAATATTATATGTTCTAAAACCAAATACCTCAAAACTTCCCCAAACTAAATATTTGAAAAGTAGCAAAGACTTTTGTGGAGAGAGTTTAGAAATCACAAGTTATAAAATACCTTATTTTCCCATTTTTTAATATTTTTATTTTTATTTATTTTTATTTTTTATATATATATATAAAAACTAAGGATATTTCGACTTTTGTTATTTCCATAACTGTTAGGGATCATAGAACAAGATGCATTTCGATTCGAAAATGCCCCAAAAAGGATAAATTCATCGTCCCTGACTTTTCACTTATCCAAACCAAGCTTAAAACGAAATCACAGCTAAATATCAGTGAAGATGCTAACAATACTCATATTTGCAACTTGTAAACTTTTTACTCCCGACATTTATTATTTCTTAAGTGAATGTGCTATTTTGAATTTCAACCATGGATCAACGTTTTGCAAAATACTATGCTTCGACACTCACACCCCGAGCAATAATGTGTTTGAAGGCGAGGAGATCATCCCATTCAATGTACACGACTTCGACTTGGCACATCCAAACCTTGCGGTCTAAGGTGACCAGGCTTTTGACACCCCACAGAGACTAGTATCGGGACTCACGGACCTTAGGTTTCAAAAACTCTCAGGTTTCCCGAATATTCATAGCTTAAAAAATAGAATAGTCAAAGGTTCATAAGCATATTTGGAATTAACAAAAGAAATATGTTTTATTAATTTAAACTTAACATTAGACATTTTAAGCAATTTGTAACCCTCGACCTTTTAAGGACGGCAGCAACATCGGCTTGTTGATGAGCTGGCAAGATGCAACAACTTTTATCAGCCTCGGATTTTTATTCTTACTATGGGCATTTCTTTTAGAAGGACCTACCACATCGGTTGTGAGCGAGTGGTAAGAGGAAGTAAACTTTTATAGCCACTACTTTTGTTATTATTATTTTTAATTTTTTTATCTATTTTTTTTCTCATCCATAATATACATATATTATATATTAAATATATATATATTTATTATATATACTATATTTATATATAATTTTTTTGCTTTTATATTTTTTTTAGATAGAAGACTTCTTTTTTGAAAATTCAATATAAATTTGAACTAAAGACTAAATTGTTTTGCTATATTATTAAATAAAAAATTGCTATTTAAGTTTTGTCTCCAAATAACTAGCACGTAATATTAAACCTGGTTTAAGGCTTTATGGGAGAAAAAGCCACAATTACATACATGAGCTCTTAAGATTTCCAAGTAATCCTTGTTTAGCATCTAACTCATACTTAACTCTATCATTTTTCGTTCTTCGCAAATATTCGCGAACGCTTAGCCTAAAAGTTAAGGAACAAGCTAGAGCTCAACACGCTCGATCGAGTTAAAATTTTACTTTATTCACACAAGCAGGAAAGTCAATTGTGACAAAAACACTGTATTTATTTTTGAAAATTTTAAAAATTTTCATATTTTGAATATTTTAGTAGGAAACCAGTGGTACGTGCGAACAACGGTTAAATTAGGCAAGATCATACGAGATATACTACCCCATACGAAAATCAAAATGGTCCTCAATGTTTCTAGCCTAAGACTTTAAAACCCCATACTAGAATCTCAAAGTTTAATTGCATACCTAAACATGAAAAACAGTATCAAAAAAACTCTTTAGCCATTTATTAAGTGGTGGTATAGATAAATGTTAGGCGATGAATAATATTTAGGATATAGATTTCCCAAAACTTTACTGGCAAGCTCTAAGGCTAGAGCTCGAGTGGACCGGGACAACAACACGACACGAGAGAGTTAAAAAATTTGGGGTTCATCCTAAAAACAATCACAAGTACAAACCAAAACAATGAATCGAACGAGTACAGCCTCCTCCAAACTATTAGAAGCTAGAAAGAAAATAGAAAATGGATAAGCATGGGGTGTCTCCCACGAAGCGCTTTGTTTTGGTAACCGAGTCACATAGCTTGACCTCGGATCCCTGAAATTCATTCGTCCTTAGGGAAAGTCTGGAGATCCGGGACAACCATTGTTGGTGTGTCCCCTCCGAAGTAGTGCTTAAGTCGGTGGGGGATTCACTTTGAAGCTTTGATTCCGTCGGATGTATGAGATAATTTGGCAGTGCCATATGGAAAAACTTTAGGTTATGTGAAAAGGGCCCGCCGGACCATTCGTGGTTTTAATTCTTTCCCCCCCGAGAATATCTTTAGACGAGAGTTGAAGAGCAAGACTTGATTACCAACATTGAAAATGCGGTTTTCGATCTTTAAGTCGTAAAGCTTCTTCGTCCTCTCTTTATAAATCATAGAATTCTCGTATGCTTGATCACGAAGCTCAGTATGTTCATTAAGTTGCAGCTTCGGTGATTATTAAGTGAATCGCCTGCGGGTCGAAGATCAAAATTAGAACTTGTTTAATGCCCATACGCTCTATGCTCTAATTCGTGGTATGGCTGACACGACTTTCCATTACATGAGCCTTGTAATAGGGATGCAAACAAATTGGGTTGGTCTTTAAGCGGTCTATACAGAGATGCCCATAGTGCGTCATCAAGCCTATCGGACCATGAGGCACGGTTTTCTAAAACCGTCCTTTCTAAAATACGTTTTAACCCACGATTCGACACCTCAACTTGACCACTTGTTTGAGGGTTTGTAACGCGTCGTGCGGTACATTGGTAGCCTCAACGTCGATGAGTGACCCCATACTTAGACATTACTTTAGCAAATTTGTCATTACAGAAATGGGTCTCACGATCGCTTATAATAGCTCTCGGTGTACCAAATCAGGCAAAAGAGATTTTCTAATAAAACTTACTACAAAACTCTAGCAACGTTACGTGGGGGGCGCCTTGGCTTTATCAAACCCATTTGGATTTAAAGGGGTTTAAAAATCTACGGCTACGAGTATGTACTTATTTCCTCTAGATGACGGAAATGGTCCCATGAAGTCTATGCCCCAGACATCAAAGATTTCACACACTTAGATAGAATTTTGTGGCATCTCATCACGCTGTGAAATTTCACACACTTAGATAGAATTTTGTAGATTGTGGGCCAATAAAATCCTGAATCAAAAACATTTTTGGCGGTATAGTTGGCACCGTAATGTCCCCCGGTGGGTCCACTATGGCAAGCTGTGAGGATGTCAACAGCTTCTTGGCCCGAAACACATCGCCGGATCACTTGATCCGCATAGGTTTTGAATAGAAAAGGGTCGTCCCAAAAATAGTGTTTGACATCTTTGAAAAAATTGTTTTTCTGCTGAGTTGACATTCTTTTGACAATGAAATTCCCCGCGTGGTAATTTGCGTAATCGACAAACCACGGTAGTGGTACTTGGGTTTCCCACGAGATAGTCACACATATTAAGTGTCTCGGGAGGAAATTTTTGTTTTTGTCCTTGGATCGAGAACCATTTTCATAGGGTTTTCTAATGAAGAAGCATTATCGGTCCGACGTAGTTCTCGGCTCCGTTTGTATCAATTACTTTTAAAATCGAATTCTTGAAGGAGGGAGATGAAACCCAACGTTAGCATCTTGCTTGGCATTTTTTTAGCAAATTGGTACTTAAGGGCGGAATGATCCGTATACACTATGCTTTTATTCATGATGAGGTATGACCGTAATTTTTCGAAGGCATACACCACAGCTAACATTTCCTTTTCCATTGTGGTGTAGTTCGATTCCGCCTCGGTCATTGTTTTGCTTGCATAATGTATAGGCCTATAGTGTTTCTCAATTCGTTGCCCCAGAACCGCACCTATGGCATAGTCGCTTGCATCGCACATAAGCTCAAAGGGTTGGTCCCAGTCGGGGAATCAGAATTGGAGCTTCGGTTAATTTCTTCTTTAAGGTCTGAAAAGCTTGAATGCATTCTCGGAATTTTAGTGAGAAATGAAAAGTAGTGTTTTTTCAGGAGGTGAGTCATGGGTAGAGTGAATTTTTGAAATAGTCCTTGATGAATTGCGGTAAAAACCTGCATGTTGAGACAAATCCTAATACCCTTGACGGTAATTTGGGTTAAGGTAATTTAGCAATGACGTCTATTTGGCTTTGTCGACTTCTATTCCTTTCTTTGAAATTTTGTGTCCAAGTACGATGCCTTCTTTTAATAAAGCTTTTTTCCCAATTTAGAGCCAAATTAGTGTCTTACGACTGTTTATGCATATCTTTTCTAAATTTGGAAAGGCACGTTGAGAAAGAATTTCGAAAAACTGAAAGTCGTCCATGAAACTTCCACGTTCTTTTCAATCAATCATGGAATATAGCCATCATACACCTTTGGAACGTGCCTGGTGCATTGGCATAAGCAAAGCTGCGGCGATAAGCAAAACGTTCCATTAATGGGCAGTGAATGTGGTCTTCTCCAGATCTTTAGGATCTATTGGTATTTGAATGTAACCGAGAAAACCATCAAGGAAACAAACAGAATTCATTTTCCTTGCGAAGTCTCTCGCAGCATTTGATCATAAAACGGGCAAAGGGAAGTGGTCTTTTCGGGTGGCTTCGTTCAACTTACGATAATCAATACAAACTCTCCATCCCATTACAAGTCTAGTTGGTACTAACTCATTTTCATCATTGGTCACTACGGTCATCCCTCCTTTCTTTGGCACACAGTGCACTGGGCTTACCCAAGGACTATCCGAGATTGGGTAGATTAATCCAGCGTCAAGATGTTTTTCAACCTATTTCTTAATGACATCATGGATCTTTGGATTAACCCTTATCTGACGTTGGACCGCTGGTTCGTAGTCCTCTTCTATTAGAATTTTATGAGAACAAAATTCCGGGTTAATACCCTTTATGTTGGAGAGTTTCCAAGCGATGGCTCGCTTTCGGGAATTTAGAACCTTTATGAGAGCGGTCTTTTCATCGACACTCAAATCTTTGGAAATTATGACGGGCAACTTGTTGTTGTCTTCCAAAAATGCATATTCGAGATGAGGACTGTGTACGTCCTCAAGTTATAACCTCGGGATGGTCATCAAAGAGATTTGGCAGTTTTAGCTTCACAAATTTTAAGTTCCTTTATTTTTCGGCAAATAATTTCCTTGGTCGGAAGGTGGTGAGGTATCACTATTAAGGAGTGTTCGAGAATTAGAATGTACCCCCTTTTTGGGTCTTAATGATTCATCAACTTGCCGCGTGAAGTTGGATCGTCGGCTAGAGCAAGAAAGCATCTGCTTCTTGATAAGATAGAAAATCAATATCCCGGAAAGGAGTGAGAGTTCGAAGAACGAATTTGGAAACTAGCGGGTCATATCATCATGCGTAGTAGGATTGCTACTCGCAATCTACCGTCTCGAAAATCCTGAACTTCTTTTTTGAGATTATCCTCACAAGCTAATTCAACAACGTCGATTCGATTCGCCGTCATATCATTATAATTAACCGAGTATCTCGAAGTTTGATCAAGATTGTAAGTAATGGCCTCATTGCCTACTCGAAGGGTTAATTCACCTTCGTACACGTCTATCAAAGCTAGACTGTCTTAAGGAAACAAAACAAGTAAAGGGCAACTTAAACCTAAAACGAAAGCAAAAACAAAATTAAAAACGTTACGGGAATTAAAAACGCGACTCGAAAACCCTAAATTATCAAAATTTAATCCTAAAGTGATTTTTTAACTTTTTATAAATCTTAAATGACTAAAATGCAAGAACAAATAAAAGTAAATAAAAAACATAAGCAATTAAAGTAAAATAACAAAGAAAAACGAGAACGGGACCAAATCTCGTTCTTTAAAAACCTAAATTCTACAAATTTTACCTTACAAATGCAAATTTAATTTTTACAAGTCCTAAATGATAAAAGAAAATTAAAAAAAAAGAATTCTATTTTTTTTACTTTTATTTAATTTATTATGAATTAAAAACAGTTTAAATGAAATAATATGATTAAAAATACTAAACTAATTTATAAAAATCTAGAAACATTACAGAAAGTACTTTGAGAAATAAGGAATCTAGGAAAAAAAAACGAACTCAACTGCTAATCTAATAAGCTGGGAAATAAGCAAAATAAGTTAATAAGGCAAAACTGGAAATAAGGGGTAAGTATTAAATTTTGCAAACTAATATTGAAAAAGTCCCAAGGGCGAAGTGGTGTGGAGTGTGTGTGTTAAGGCTTGGTTGAGAGGGTAGAGGTTTGGGTTCGAGCCTAGCTCACCCCAGACTTCCCCTTTCCCAAGTTTTCATTTCTGAACATTTAAAAAAAAAAGAAGCTTTTCATGACTAGAGTGAGAAACTTAAAAAAAGACACTTTTTATGAAACTTAATAAATAAGCAGAAAAAGCACAAATAAGCTGACAGTTTGCACAATTTTAACACTAAGTCATTATAAAGCAAAACATTTAGCTTTTTTTAGGACTAATAAGCATAATGTAAAGGAAAATAAACTAACACAGCTAACAAGCTATACCTAATAAGCATTTTTAGGCAAAATTAAGCTAGATAAGTAAGTTGAAAGGGACTAAAAAGCTTAAAACATAATTAAAAAGAAAAACAGTCACAAAACTACTATTTACTTTAAAACTAAAAATAAGAACTAATAAGCAATTGAAAATGCCAATAAGCTAAAAACAAATGATTAACTAACCCTAATAAGCACCTAGGAACAAGAATAAGCCAAAAAATAAGCTGGAAAGCTTTAAAAAGCAAATAAGCTATCTTGGCTAAAACTGTTAGCCAAACAGCCTTAGGGACATTTTCTAGCTTATTTTTAAGCTAGTAAATGGATCCTTATGGCTTAGTGGCTTATATACAGCTCAAGCTTGGTCTATAAGCTAAAATAAGCAGCAAAAAAAAGGAATTTGCAATTCATATAAGTCATGAAAAAGCTTAATGAAAAAGGCTACTGATTGAAGTTCTAAACTACACCTTAAAATATATAATATATAATACAATATATATAATAAGTATAATTTAAAAACAATCAATGAAACAGAGGAGTAGTATAGAATATCCCCGAGTCGTTTATCCCTAACGAGGTTGTGCTGGAGAACCGATACAGTCAGAAAATTGGAGTTTGAATGAGATTAATGATTTGAGAGAGTAAAAAGCAAGATTAATCAATAACAAACAAAAACGATTGAGAAAAACCTAAAAGTTATGAAATTAAGCTGAAAAACGAGAGCAGGAATCCTAAACAAAGGGTCAAAAACCTAAAATCTTAAAAATTAACCCTACAAAGAAATTTTTACTTCTAAACTACTCTAGGGGACTAATAACGAAGAATGAAAAAGACTAGACTAAAAACGGAGGTCGTTTGACCCAAAAACGAGTCAAGTCAAGATCCGTACCCGAGACCCGTTCTTTAAAAATCAAAAGTTTAAAAAATTAACCCTACGAAAGTTTTTATATTTTTCCTACGTAAATTATGACTAAAGAAAATTTTCTAAAAAAGAAAAATATTTTTTTGATAATTTTTGTATTTTTTATGAATTTTTAAAACTTTTAACGAAATTAAATTATAAAAAATACTAAACTATTTTTAAAAATTCTAAAAAAATTACTAAAATTACTAGACCTAAAATCCTACCTAAGAAAAATAAGAAGCCCAAAATTCGGCTTATAAATAAGCCGAAAATAAGCTCAAACGAGCTTATAAGCTTAAGGGACAAAACCCCTTTAAATAACCAAGTGCCCAAGGGTCTAACAGAAAAGACCCAAGGGCACAGCGGTAAGAGTGTTATAAAAGAGGTGTATTGAGGGTGAGACCCGGGTTCGAGTCTTACTCACCCGGGTTTCTCCTTATCTCCTCTTTTTTTTCAAAACTTTTTAAACAAACTTGTTAAGCACATAAAGCTTAACATTTTTCATAACTAGGACTTTTTGAGAAGGCTTATAAATAAGCTGGAAAAAGAGCTTTTTGATTGACAGTTTGCTTAAAGTGACTTAAAGGCAAAAATGGCTTTTTCTTTTGACTCTTATGAACAAATAAGCAAATTCAGTGGGAAATAAGCAAGCTCAACTTAACACACCAACATTAAGAACTACTAGGAACAAAAATAAGCAAATGAAAGAAACCCAAATAGCCAGAAGTTGGCTTAAACACTCAGCAGTACTAACTTAAGAGTTAGTACTGCTAGGGTGAATTTTAAGTCTACTAGACTTGTTAAGGGGCAAGATAAGCTAGGAACAAGGGAAAACTTAATCCTAATAAGCAACTATAACTAAAATCAGCTAAATTCAAACATTAATAAGCACCTAATAAGCCAGAAAAGAAATTAAGCTATTTTTCCTACACTATGCTAAAAAATTCAAAGGCCTAATTTGAGCTTAAATTTAAGCTACCTAGAGGACAAGCTAAAGTCTACAAAGCTAGGGCTTAATAAAAGAGCTTATTGGCTTTTTAGAAAAGCCAAAATAAACATATTAAAAAGGGCTTAAGAAGAGCTTATATTCAAAATTCCATTTTCTAACAACAAATTAAACCTGCTGGTTTTTGTTTGTGAAAACTTGACAACTTGAAATAAGCTGTCAAATAAGCTTAAAATGAAAAACAGCTGGTAAACAGATTAAAAGGGGCATGTGAAGAGCTTATATTCAAAATTCCATTTGCTAAAAACAAGTTAAACCTGCTGGTTTTTGTTTGTGAAAAAGGGCTTTTTCCTTTAACAAAAATGACACCAAATTTTGGCAGTTTTGACTTAATGAAACAAGTGACTCAAGACACTTTTAAGCCTTGTTTAGACACCCACAATGACAACACTTTGAAGCTAAAACTCAGGATTATAAGAGCTTATCCAAATAAGCTCTTAGGGCTTCTTTTAAAACCAACAGTTTTAATAAACAACTTAGAAAACTTGAAAAACAGTTTTTGAACTTAAATTTTGGAAAACAGACTTAAAAGGGCTTAATAACTTAAGCCAAAGTTGGCCAAGTGACACTAACCCATGACATTGCATTTTTGACCCATTTTGGGCTTAACCCAAACACCCCTTTATATTCTTAAAAACGGGTTTTAACACTTGTAAAGACTAAATTAAGCACTAAATTTTAAAAACAAGTATTAAACAAGCATGGTTAAGCACAATAAGGTAAAAAGAACAGGCAAATAAGCACTTTAAAAAACTAATAAGCTAACAACAGTAATAAGCTTATCTAGGCAGTTTTAAGCAATTGACAAGTAAATGAAATATGAGCAACTAAAAGGCATTTTTAAGCATAACTAACCACAAATAAGCACAAAAAGACATAGATAAGCTGAAAATAAGCCACAATAAGCAATGCTACAGTAAAAATAAGCTAAAATTTAAAAAGAAGTATACCTTGATCCTTGCTCAAATCAGGATTATGTGAACCTAAATAAGCTCTAAAACCTACCCAAGCTTATAAATAAGCTAAACTAAGAAACCAATGGGCCATCCATTTTTGCCCATTCATCCATTTGCTATCAAACAGTAACCTTTTTATACCTTTTTTTTTATTTTTTTTCTTGAACTTTTGTATCAAAGTCTTAAAACATATTATAAATTGCTTATATAAGAGCTTAAAAGACACAAGAACTTGGAAACACAATTTGAAACTTAAACCTCAATTTTCATTAAAAAAATTACAAGTACATAAAAGCTAGTTTAAAACTTAGAAAACTAAAACTGAACTCTAAAAATTACTCTCTAAAAACTAACTCTATGCCACAATGGCTTACAAAGGCTTTTATAGCCAAATAAGCTAGGGTTTTGGTCTCTCCTCTTTTCTTCACTTCTGTGCTTCTTTGTAGACACAAAACAGCCCTTTGTGTTTGTTGTGAGTGTGTAAACACAAAGCAATCCTGGCCCTTCATTTATCTTGGTGCCCAAGGTCTCAAATCTAAACCCTTGATCGAATTGTGGTTTTTTGGATTGCCACCGTGGACAAGGACCATGTGGGGTGTGGGGTTTGTGATTGTGGTTGGTGACTGTTTTGGAGGGATGTAGGGTGGTCAACGAGGTTGACAGAGACAGGTTTGGAAGTTATGAGTTTGGCGGGAAAGCTTTGGGAAGATGTACAGTAATTTAAAACGGGGGTGAGGGTTTAGGGGTTTGTCACAAATGGTCCCTCATTGTTTATATCTCTTTTTCAAACTTCGTCCTAAGTGTTTAAAACACGTTTTGGGAGTTTTACAAAAAGGTCCCTCATTGTTTTATGTGATATTTCACTCATGTTCCTTGGTTACATCTTTGGAGGGTTGGCAGAAATAACCCTTGTGGTTAATACTTTGGTGAAATGGCAGTTTAAGCCCTTGCAAGTATTTTTCTTCTTTTCCTTCATTAAATAAGTTAGGGACTTGGCAATTTTGGCCCCTAAACTTATTTTTCTTCACTTTTTGACTTTGGATTTGTCGGGGTTGACTTTGGTTGACTTTTTCAGACTTGGGCTTTGTCTTGACTTTGTCTTTTCCACGCTTTTCCATTTCGTGTCCGGTTTTGTCGTTTTGGCTTCGTTTTTCGTCCTTTTCTTAGATATCTGTTCCTGCACAACACAATTAGCAAAACAAGCATATATTTGGCATTTTAAGTCCGTTTTTGGTCATTTTAACTTGTTTTTAAAGGTAAAAGGTGTGTGTAATTAAACACATACCAGCTACTTACACAGAATGCATACTTTTGGTTTTCTCTTTAAAAGACAAATGGCCTTTTACAGCCTAAATTTTAAGCTAGGAAAAGCTCTTTTAAGATCCTAAAAAGCACAAACAGTTTAAGCTAATACACCAAAGAACTTATGCTATCAAATTCAAAACCTAAAACATCTATTAACTAACCTAAATTTAAGATTAAAAAATGGCTTTAAAAACTTTAAAAACTAAAATTGTATATTAACAGATTGACACTACTCTAAACCACAAGTGACCATAGACACTTAACCAACTTATATCCTACTGCATTTGACTCTAAATGAAAGCTTAAACAAAACTTCAAAACAACTTTTTAGTAGAGATCAAATAAAATCAGTTTGAAAAAGTGTCAAGTCCACAGATTAAGAAAACTTGTAGATAATACCTTAAAAATCAATTTTAGACTTTAAAAACTTTTGACAAGTGATTAAAACAACTAAAAGGAGCTTGACAAAGGTAGATTGATGACCCAAAACAATTTTTAACTCATTTTGACCCACTTTATCTCTTGACCCAAACACCCCTTTAAATCATAAAAATTAATTTAAAACTAAAAACAGACCCAATTAAGCATAGACAAATAAAAACAGATGGAGTACCATGATAGTAAAAGACAAACAAGCAAGAAACTAAAGAAAATAAGCATTAATCAATAAGCTACCCTAATAAGCAAATATGACTAAAAATGGGCAGAATTTAAGAAAACTCAAACTAAACACCTATAAGCTATAAACTAGGCATATTAGGCTAAACTAAGGCAGGTTAAGCACCAATAAGCAGCAAAAATAAGCAGATAAGCAGAAAATAAGCAAGCAATAAGCAATAAGCAGTTTTAGCAATTAAGCACTTAGAAAAGATTTAAAGAGAAAACAAGATATACCTTATTCCCCTGCTCAAAACAGGGAATGAATGACCCTAATAAGCTCTAACCTACCCAGCTTATTTGAAATAAGCAGTCTAATAACCCCATAAGCCCTTCCATTATAGGCTTATCATCCATAAGCTAAAATTAAAATTTTTGATTCCAATGACACAGAAAAATCACAAAAGCTGTTGGAAAAGCTTATATTAACAAAACAGGTTCTAAAAGCTTATGAGAGCTTATAGAAATGACTTGTAAAAATAAATAAGCTTAAATGCATAAAGATTAAAAGAGACAGAATTGCATAAAACCATAAAACTTGAAATTTCATTAAAATATTAAAAGGTTACAAGGCTTTTGAAAGTAAAATAACAGAATTTAAAGACTTAAAACATAAATTTAAAACATTAAAAAGTAAATTACACTACTCCTAAACTAAATTACACTAGATACCGTTTTACAATGAAAATCCTAAACTATTTATAAAAAAAACTAAAGTGCAGGGTCTTCAACTTGTGCTTTCTGTGTTTGTTGTGTGAGAGACTTCAAGCTTTAATCATAGCCATCAATTTATCTTGGTCACCAAGAAATGCCATCTGAGCCCTTCATCTTGGTTTTTCTTCATCAACGAATGAGAAATCAAAGGATTGCCAAGGTGGATTGGAAGCTTATGGGATGTGGGGTTCGTTTGGGGAAGAGGGTAAGAGTGACAGGTGAGTGAATAGTGGGGTAGAGGGTTTGGCGGGAAAATGGAATTGGGAGAGATATACAGTGTTTTTGATATTTAACGGGGTTAATCCCCTGTTTTTGGTATATGTTTGCATCGTTAGTCCTTTTGGACTAACAATGTTCGTCCTTGAGGACTAACGGTGCAAGGTTAAAAAGGACTTGTGGTGTAAAGGACTTAACAGAGTTATATGGGGGCTGTTAAGTGTTGTTAGGCTTATAAGATGGGTCGGTTTTGCATTTCGGGCCTCAAATGGTTTTTATGAATTAATCATTTAAGTGTCTTGAAATTAATAGCTTAATGGGCTGTCCCGACCGATTAGATGGGTGCGGGTTGGCCCATTAAGTATTTCTTCGGTTTCGGCCTCGACTTTACTTGTTGACTTTTATGGTTGACTTTTCGGTTGACTTTGACTTTGACTTCGGTTGACTTTGACTTTTTCCGCTCTTTCCGTTCTCGTGCTCGGTTTTGTTCGTAAAGGCTTGGTTTTTGTCCTTTTTCTGAATATCCGTTCCTGCACAGCACAAATAGCAAAACAAGCATATATTTGGCATTTTAAGTCCGTTTTTAGTCATTTAGGCTTGTTTTTTAAAGGTAAAAGGTATGTGTAATTAAGCACATACCAAGCTTATTTCCTGCTGATTGTGATAAGTTGGTTTGCCCATTTTATTTTTCATAGATTCTGCTTAGCTTAAAGTATTTTCTATATTTTTTTCAGTTTTTTATAAATTAGTTTAATATTTTTAATAATATTTTTAGATTAAAACAATTTTTAATTCATAATAAATTAAATAAAAGTCAAAAAAAATATAATTCTTTTTTCTAAAATTATTTTTAGTCATTTAGGATTTATTAAAATTAAATTTGAGTTTGTAGGGTTAAAATTTGATGTAATTGCTTATTTGTCGCGTTTTATTAAATCTCGTTAACGTTTTCATGTTTTAATTTTAATTGCTTTAATTATTTACTTGTCTTCACTTGCTCTTACATGTTTTTATGCGTTTTTAATAGTAGTTATAGAAACCAAATCAAAATCTTTGTTAACCATTCAAATCACGCGATCACGAACGTTGCCGATTCTCAATTCATGCTTCGTCGGGAAACGACCCGGGAAGGTTTTTTTTTGGATTTTACTTTGGTCAAAAGTAATCTCTAATCTTTTAAAAGCCTTACAGAATACTTACTCTCTCTTATTAATTGATATTTTGGGATTTCTTCTTATTTATATTATATTTATATATAGTAAGGAATTTTTCTAAACCAACAAACATGTAACTTATAATACATAGCGTAAAGTGCTTAAGTTACTCGTGATCACAAATCATCAATGCATTCATACGACAACATCTCTCGACGTCTCAAGTCTGCTTCAACAAAGTTTGCACCCGACGTAAATCACTTAAGGTATGAATAAATAAATGCTTAATTTATTTTATGATCAAAGGAATTTTTATTTAACCTCACATTTTTTATAAAAATGTCACAAACATTTTTATAACTTTTACAAAACATTTTTAGATTTAAAAGAAATGTTTTATTCAAATAAATATTTTGAATTCAAATTTTCTACCTAAAAACGGCTAGAAATGTTCCAGAAAACACCTCCCCCAGAAAAGACAAAAAAGGGAGCGTCCAGGCTGGGCGGCCCCCTTAATTATAAGGGCGGTCCCCTTAATTATTAAGGGGACCGGCACCCTAATTAAGGGGACCGCCCAGACAAAAAGGCAACTCAGTTTGCCTATAAATACTGGACTATTCCCCACTGATTTTCTAACCTTTTGCACCTTTTCTTTCTGTCCCAAATCAGTTTATACATCTCACACATATTCTAAAAACCTTTGATCATGTAATCATAAGCATTTGTTTCCAAGTGATTCAAGCTTATTCCTCCAAGTGCAAGAGAAGAACTCTCGTTATCATCAAGATACGAAGTTATGTAGTTTAGTTAGTGCATTCGTGACATGTCTTACATTCACAATGTATAGATCGAGTCCATGTATTCCAAACTTGTGTAATAGTTAGATCATGGTGATCATGGTGTGTATAGTTGTTAGATCGTGGTGATCATAGGAAGTATAGTTAGATCGGGGTGATCTTAGTAAGTAGTGTTAGATTGGTGTGATCGTAGTAGTGTCTAGGTGAAGTAAAGTTGTGAATCGTAGTGAAGAAGTTGTGAATCGTAGTGAAGAAGTAGTGAAGTGAAGTTGTGAAGTGAAGTGAAGTCGTGAAGTGAAGTGAAGTTGTGTGGTGAAGAGAAGTTGTGAATTGTTGTGAAGTAGTGTGGTTAGTTGTGATAGATTGGTTCTAGCTAGGATTAGAACTCGACATTTGGCTTAGTGTCAGAAATTGGTGTAAGCTTAGTTGTGTTCGGTTTTCTCCGCCTAAAGGGAGCTTGTTGACTAGTGAAGTAACTCTCGAGTTGGGTACTCAGGGAGTGGAGTAGGGCGAAGAGGTGCTTCGTGACCGAACCACTATAAATCATCGCGTCCGGTTTGCATTTTCTTTTACTTTTTGCTTTACACCTTTATTTACCTTATCGCCTTACATTTATATTTGCATTAGATCTATATGTGTGTTGATTGTTGCTTATATTGGTTGGATGATGATTGTGTCATAGATAGAAGTTAACATTGTGATTGTGCTTATATTGCTATGACATGTTCTAGTGGATATAGATGTATTATCCACACTTATCATATTGCATCTAACTTGATGGATAATTTGATATGAAATATTTTAAGTTTTTAAATGGAAACGTATTCACCCCCCTCTACGATTTCTACAATTGGTATTATACGATTTCTACAGAGTGTTGAATCAAATTCTTTGGAATTATTTGATTTTGATAAATTAAATATTTTACCTCCAAATCTGTCAAGGTTTGAAATTGAGTATGTCTTGTATATACTCAAAATAACTCCAACCTAGAAGGTTGATAAGACACCATCATGATTATGGAATATGATGACTCCCTTTAAGTCTTAAAATTGAAGTTCTGAATTTGTTAAAAATCTTATGTAGAATGATATTAACAAACTAAACTCAGAAACTGTCAATGTATCTTGTAATGTCCCTCTACATGCTTAGTAATTATAGAAGAGTCTTTAATTCCAAAAGCAAGTGGGAGCATTTTTAGATCTGAAAGAGATAAAAATACAAAATACATAACCTTCAAAACACACTAGTGAATATCATATCGAGGCTTTAAAGTTTAAACCTTATAATGATATAATTTTTGTTCATAGATCTGCAAGGACACCTCTAATACTTGATTGATAAATGTTATATCAATATTGCGGAATATGAGTCACAGGATCATAATGAACCTGTTAATCATTAAAGATGCATTATTGAATTTTGAATTTGGTATCATGGTGAAACCATTAAGATGCATTGTTGAATTTTAAATTTGATTAATGACTCAAACTATGAATGTTAAGATGTTGTCCATAAAGATAATTATTTTTTTAACTTGATTGATCTTTAACTAAACGGTTAGACTGTGAAGTTAAAATGAGTTTCTTCAAAGAGAAGAAAAACCCAAGTGGTTTGGTTCTTGGTTTTAAACTCATAAGGACAATGTTGTACACATATTTAATGCAAGCATTATGATAGGATTTTTAATCACACGCAAGCAATTGTTTTTGATTAAATATTCTTTCTATGCGCATTAATTATATAAAGATGGTAGATTGTCATACTAGTGTTCATATAGATGAAATATGACAATGAAATTTAAAACTCTTTCTTGGATGATTACTATTGCGAGGACGGTGAGTATTCAAAGGAGTTTATGAATTCATATAATCTTTATAAAGGGTAAAAACGGCAAGAATCCAAGTATGGATTATTGCAAACATCTAGGAGAAGAATCTTAAGTTTATTATTAAATAAATTACTTAGTTGATTTAAATTTAATTATAATTAAGATAACTCTTGAGTATTCCTAAAAGCCAGTGGGAGTATTATGTTCAGGTTTCCTTCACCTGAAAGATTTAGGAAATTAAATATACAACCTTGAAATATATGTTTATTGTTATAAACATATGCGGTATATAAGTCTAACACGACATGATATACCATCTAGAAAGTCTCAATGGATACATATCTTTTTATAAGAAGGAACATGAATGAAATATTAAGTTGGACTAAAGAATTCGTTATGTACATCATATTGTGTAGAGAAATAGTTGTATCATGCATGAATGCAAGATGATTTGACAACATTGGTATTTAGTCCAAAGTTATTAGATAATTATAGAATTGAATCTTTTAATGGAATATGTTTGGTTTTGGAATTCTTCTTAGATTATGAATTTGTCCATAGTAATGGAAATCTAAGGATATATATTGCAACAATTTGTTGTACAATTAGAATAAACCAATGAACTTGGAGTTCATGAGGTGCCAAACATTATTAAGAGAATATTCATTGTTTACGGATTTTAAAAGCATGGGGTTGTTAGTGTACACGGATGCTAAATCAAATTGAGATGACACTCAATACTAGTAATGGTATGATTTCATTTTTGATGATGACCATGTGGACTAGTTGTGTTCAACTGAGAGCATAGTTGCATTATACAATTTGGAATAAGAATACTTTACACTTTTAGAAGCTGCGAAAGATTATTGTTGTCAATAGTTGATGCCACACACCTTATGAGATATAGTGTGTTAATATTGAGATATTTGTATAAACAAATAATCATCATATATATTCAAGAACTTCATTAATTGAATTCTTGAAATAAGTATTCTCAAAATTCTGAAAGATCAAAGCTAGTTAAAATTAATGAAATCTATGCCTTGTCAACAAGTACGATAGTCGTATCTTGAGGCATGATTCATCAACTAGAATTATCATGCATTTGATCTATTTAGTATTTGGATAAGGGATGTTAAGACAATTTTATTAATGATAAAGATACGTGGTATGAAGTTATATTTAATACAAATTGTGTCCTGTATTTGCATGTTTAATCCGTGAATAATATTTATTATTCTAAATTAGTCCATTATCGATCAACAATATGGGAATATTGTTGAACTAAGACAAATCTGAGTGATTGGTGATATCTTTGATATTAAAGGATGTGTCTGCCAAACTCACATGATATTCATAAGATGAATATTGGACTTCCCCAACAAACAAGATCATCACTTTATGGATCGTCGTCATCAAGTGAATCTTGTAAGTGATTTTAATTTACTAAATCCTTAGACTTGAGATGCAAGTAGGTCTTGCATATGTGGATAATCATTCTTGATGTAGTTTAAGTTATCCTGAATAAGGTAGCTAATAAGGACTATTTTCAGAAGTGGTTGTGAAGCATGGTGACTTGACACTTGTAGTCAATAAAGAATTTGTTTCTTCAATAGTTGAAGTATGATGCCACTGGGCCCCTCGTAGAGTTAATCAGATGTATGTGTGGCCGCACCCAAAAGCTCATGTAGAAGTGTCTCGATGACTTTTGGTAATCTTGATTAATCATATATACGAGAAACATAATCGTTAATTAATGGAATGACTTAGATCCATATCCATTTTTTAACACGGTATCGGAAACAAAGGGATTGTAAATACATAAATCATTTATCTGTGACTTTATGAAACCACACTCGGATATTTCTGGGAGCATTGGCGTGTTGCTAGACGCTTACCAATGTTATTATATTATTTGGTACATGTCCAAGTGGGAGCTGTTGGATTATGTCCACGTAAAATAATATATGTCCGGGAATTTTATTCGAGCCTACGGGGACGCACGCGTTAATACGTAAAACAATTATAGTAAATATATTAAATGTAATATATTTAGTGATAAAGCTTAAACGAGCGTTAAATATTAATAAATATTTAATAGGAGTTATATTAGTCATTAATAGTTAAAAGAAGGACTCATATGCAATTATTGAGAAAAGAAAAGTATGAGAATTATTTCCTTTTTCCCTTAGCCAATTTGTTTCCTAATCTCCGAGAGGAGGTGGAATTACCAGACTTGCAAGCCAAGTTATGTAGGCTATATAAGGAGGTCTAGGGATTATTATTTGATATAAATAGAAAAACTAATCCCTAAAGTTCTCTCATTCTCTCCCTATTGCTCGATCGGTCGAACCAAACCCCAAGGGTTTCGGTTTGTGTTTTGTTCGACCGAAACCAACAACCCACAAGGGTTTTTCGTGTTGATTGATTCAAGATTCGAAGGCGTTTGGTGGCTTTATCACTACTAGTACTAGCATACTTAATTGTTTGCTAAGAACGTATTATGTGTGTTGAAGTAGAGAGATCTTACTTTAGATCGTGAGTGATTTTAGCATGGTATCATTTATTATACACATACGTATATTCAAGAACGGTGTCGTTTATTGTTAAAAGGTACACGCTTCTTGAACCCTTGTTAACTATGTTATTCTATACGTGTTAATCTTTTCGCTGCGTACTCGTGTAGATTAATGGTTAATTAGTTGTAAAAACCCAACAAAAGGCTCCCTAGTTTTTTTGGCTTTATGACAAATTTCACAAGGTCCAGACTCAGACTAAGTTAAATCTTTGATTTTACATTTTAAAACACCTAAAACTTGGTTAGAGGGATGCCCAAGTCTATTATGTCAAATACAAGTAGACACATTACAACACTTAATATTACTATTATTAATTCTTTTACCTTCATTAAAAAAATAAAGACCACCTCTCTCACTACCAATCCTCATCAAAAACTTTTGAGTTAAATCTTGAATTTTACATTTAGATCCATTAAAACTCACAATAACTTTGTTATCTCTAGACAACATGTGAACAGATAACAGACTTACATGATACCGAGGGACAACTAACACATCTTTAATAATCAAATCATTTCCCATTTTATAACTTCCAATTTGTTTAACCTGTACCACAATACTATTAGGATGTGACATAATTAGATTTAAATCAGTTACATCCATTAAGTCAAATAGAAAATCAGCACAAAATGTGATATGTTGGCTGGCCCTAGAATCAATAATCCACCCAATATGAGTACTAAATGTACTTATATTAGAATTAAAATTAAAAAATCTACATGCATAGTAACTGATACTACAATTGTTAACCATGAAAGTACCTGCAACACTAGCATTACCTGTATCACTAAGTAAAGTCATCAGTCTCTGATACTGACCACTAGTAAGAGTGTCAATGGCACTCTTAGTATGATTAGTCTTAACATCACTGTTAGAAACATTATTAGAACTGTTTTGATTATTATTATTTATTTTAAACCCTGTTGGATAACCAACCAACTCAAAACATCTATCAATTATGTGACCAGTCATGTTGTAGTGTTTGCAAACAAGGTTTGACACCTTGCAAAACCTTATATTGTTATTATTACTATTGGAACCACCACTATTATTGTTATTAATTCTGTTAGAGGTCTAATTATTGTTACCAGACCTAGCTGCAAATGCAGTTGGTCCATACTTAGCACTTTTAGAAGCAACATGACTATTTTTGTGGGACTCATCTCTAGACAGAGTAGCAAAAGCTGATTTAACATCAGGTAATGGTTCTGTGGTAAGTATAAGACTCCTCACAAACCCAAACACATCATCAAGCCCCATCAAGAACTGCATCAACTTGAGAAGTTGACTGTGCTTCTTGACTTTATGGGCAGTTTCACAAGTGCAAGCAGGCAAATCAACAAGTGAGTCAAATTGTCTCGACAAAGCATTGCACTCATGATGATACTTAGATAAAGACATTCCAGATTGAGTTAAAGTATAAATTTTATGATTTAGGTTAAAAATAACAGATCCATCTTGTTTATTATAGATTTCTTCTAATTCATTCCAAACATCCTTAGAGTTTTTAGAAAACACTTGACCTTTATACAAATCCTGAGACACATAACCTAACAACCAAGATAACACAACTACATTACATATGTCCCATTGTTCTTGTAAAGGTCCATTTTCAGTATCTCTAACACATTTACCATTTATAAAACCACTTTTATTCCTAGTGTGTAAAGCCAACTGCACTGCAACTTTGTAATTCTTAGTACCTTCAAGCATAAAGGTAATCAACTGAGAACCAATGTCTTGAGGGTGCAAATAAAGAGGGTCATATATATCAAGCTTTAATTCACTACTTCCCCCTCAACTCCCTTGTTCTTAGAGGGCTTATCACCTTTAACCATAATGACAACATACAGGAATCAACAAAAAACACAACAACACAGATTCCAAGAACAAAACACAAACCACCTTTTTAGTAATTGCTAAACTCAGATATAAAAATGTACCAAAAAATCTTATCAAGATCAACCAGGATTCCTTGCTTCTCAAGGAATTAGCTCAAGGTAGAATTTCTTGATAAGACAAAAAAAATTAAATTAAAAAACAGGTTTATATCAGGATTAAAAAATCACCAACTCCTTCAATCACACAAAACCACCAATAACCAAATCCAATCGCAACAAATCAACAAATCTCTTGACCTGTCCCTTCCACCAATTCTAAAAACACTAGAAAACAATTTTCCTAACTTTGTGTTCTCGAGTAATTATAGGACGGAAAAGAAAATAAAATAAAAGAAAGAGGGATGAAATGAAAGAAAGTAACAAGTTTTTTTATGTTCTTAAGTTAACAGATGAGTAGAAAGAAAGGAATTGATAGATTATACACATTTACAATTATACCTTTCTATTTTGTAAAATAATTCATCATCCAAACAAATACAAAGCGTTGGAAAAATGCATACAAACACCAAAAATTGTAATTTTATCCTAAATTTAGTTTGGCCCAAAAGAAAATAAGAGATAAAGACTATTATTTAGCCAATACTTGGCCCATGTGCATAAAACCCCTAATTACCATATCAAAGAAAATATCCAGAGCCCCAAATATACAGAAAAAACAATCGAAGTTTTTTGCCATCATATCTCAAAAGCATATTGATTGATTCAGTTATAATAATATCTTATTAATGAATTTGATCTATGTAATCCAATCTCAGAAGCATACAAAATATTTTCAGCTTTAAATTTGATGAAGATCAAGACCATATTGAAGAAGACAAAGAAGAGCAGATTTATAAGAATAAACATATGGGTAATCTAGTCAATTTGTATCTTTTTTTTAGATTTCCTTCCTAATCCGCCCAAAATTGGGAGAAAAGTTTTGGTGAAAAAATGCCTCATATTTCCCTCCTGTTTCCATCCATCCTCTTTCCCTTCTCTTGTATAAAAATCTCAAGAACATAGAAACTTTTTCAGTTTCTTTCCTTTTCTATTCCTTTCTCTTATAAAGTTATCTTGAGAACACAATGTAAGAGAAAAGTGTGAGGGGTGTTATAGTGCACGCGCAACAACAGCTTAAAGATCAAAAATAAAAATCAACACCAAGATCTTGAAATCCAACAGCACAACGGAAAACAACCTGAAACAATTAAAAACAAACAATTAGCACATGAAAGATAATAGCATAATTAAATGATCAATAACAGATGAAACCCTAATTTTTTATTTTAGGGTTTTATCAATCTATTGCAAGAACTAAGCAATTTTTGATCAATTAATCGCAGATACACCAAGAATAAGAAACAACACAACCTGAATTAGGATTTGATACATTAAACCCTAATTCTTGACCAAGAATAGTGATTAATCACAATTAATCACTATCAATCAGCTCTAATAGAGCAACAACATCAGGATCTTAAAAAAACCCCAAATCTTAAGAATCCCTAATTTGTTAAAAAAAATCAATTAAACACCATATCTAAGAGATCTAAGAAACAAATCACTTGAAAACACCAATTAAACAGACGATCTAACAACTAGATCAAAGACCCCCAATTTTAATTGAAACCCTAATTTTAAAAAACCAATTTAGAACTTTGGTATAGAGCAACGTGGCTCTGATACCATGTAAAAACTTATAACCAAAGCTCTAAAACACAACCGATTAAAGTAAACCCAACCAACCTCCCCTTGGCTCACTGTATTTATTATAAAAGGCTAAAAGATTTAGCACAAGAGTTTTACAATACAGAAAAAAGATGAATACAAAATAATACTATGAAACTAGGGTTTCTCTCATAGCTTAACAGAACTAGAGAGATGAAAAACACACATAAAACATTGAGAGAATCCATAACAAATGATGAGATTGGGCATTATATAGCCTGAGAGATGGAACTTGCAGCTGGAACCTTAAACTCTTCAAACTTGACACTTTTGACCCTTCAACTATTAACACGGGAACTCTTCTAGCTTGAACTATAAAAGAAAGACATTGAGGCCCATATGTTTGGAAGGAAAAGATGATACTATTCTTCTTAACAGACACACATGCATGACCTTACTTGAACAGGATCTGTTCTATAAGCTTATACCTTTGTACTCTCTTCTTCCTAAGAAGACTAAAACTCAGTAGCTGATCGTTGAACTCATTAGTTACATGTCTGTCTAACAGACAAAACTCAAAACCTATTTTTGCATTCAGTCCACAGCATAGAATCGTTTTGCTCACATGAACTATTCACTTGTTTGAAACCATTTATATATCGTAGGAAATTAGGTAAGTTGCTTATTTGATATAAGTGGTTTCTATTTGGTTGACTCAAAAGATTGCTTTTCAGCATTTATAGGGAGGATTGCTGGAAATGCGTCTGGACTTGCCTACTGTTTCGTCTTCTATATCCGAAAAACCTTTGTGATTATCAACTAAGATTATGAGATTAATTCTTGTTACATATTAATGTATTTTATGGCTTATTATGAGGTTATTTATGTGTGTGCAGGCCTTTAAAAGTTGGTGTTTTTTAAGGAACAACATTATATAAGCATGCCCAGATGAGAATGAAGTTTAGAAAACCACTTTTTCTTGTAGCCATTTCGTCGAACACCTTACATGCACTTTTCATGTCACCAGGTTTTTAAGAATGGTGTGGTTTAAGACTGGTGAATTAACGATGATGCTTACTCCAATGTGAATAAAACAATGATACTTAAAATGAAGGTTTGATCACATTCTTGGGATCTCTATGGGGGTGTTTTTTTCGGCTTATATATTCGGCTTACGGCTTAATTGGTTTTGGGCTTATGTTTCATAAGCCCACTTTTTGTGGCTTATTTTCAAACTTTTCGGCTTATATAAGCAATGTTTTAAAAACCAGTTTGACCCGGCCAGTTGAATCGCGAACCGGAGTGTTGGTCGGTCCGTCGTACGCCGGGTTTTTGCTGCAGTTTAAACCGAATTGAACCGCCGGGTCTTGGTCGACCCGGTTTGAACCGTTGAACCAGAAACCGGACGGTTCAATCTAAATGAAAGAAAAAGAACAAGAACGATGTAGATAGATGATGTTACAGACATGTAGGCTATGCAACTAAACCATATACATACTAATCTTGTTAAAGATCGACCGATTACGGCTTCGGATTCATGTACGTCGGCGAAGAGTAATATGTTTCAGTGGTGAGTGGTGATTACTGAAAATGGTGATAAAGTAATAGGTGTGTTGGGTGAAAGGATTTGGGTTTTGTGACATTTTATCTGATTAAAACAATGGAGAAACAAGAACAATAAATATTGAAATTTTGGTTTAAGGGTGATGACCAATAGTCAAGTGGTGATATGACCACTTCTGAAAACTGTGTATATACTTTTGATACAGTGTGCTAGTACAAATATTTTTCTTTTATAAATATACAAGTGATGACGTATAACACGTATAGCAGGCCTTTGGGCCTGGGTTACATAAGCCATACATGGGCCCAGGCCTAATAGGACAATCGAAAAGCACAATGGACCAAAACTAAGCCCAAGCCAAACTAGCTACGGTCCGGAAGCACCAAGACGGATGAGGGGTTTCCAAAGGACACTTCCGCATGTCATCGAAAGTCCCCTAGGTAAACCCATATCCGCAAGTCACAATTACAAGTGGACTCTTGCCTGACAAGGGTCCCACTTTGGTCCACCAACAGGACCAAACGAAATACTAGGAAAACTTAATATTTGGCTTGCCTATAAAAAGGGGTACTTTGACACCCCACAAGGTATGATTTTCTGATCATATTTTACACACACATACTCTGACATTCTCTGACAAACATGTATACTTACTCTCACGCTGAAGTCTAATCGTGGGGTCCGTCCCCACGATAAGACTAACGGTTTACCTTTAATTATGCAGGAGATCATCTCATTGCTTGGTTTAGTACAAGATCTCATCATTAGCCCAGCCTAATAATCACCCCAAATCCATCTTTTCAACCCATAACATCTTTTGTACTAACAAGTTGGCGCCATTCGTAGGACCAGAATATAACTGCATTCTACAAAAATACTCACCATGAGCAATCATGAACAACCCGCTCCTAGCCTGCCCACGTCTGTCGTGCGGAATACGGTAGGGAGAGGAAAAGAGCCAACTCTACCAGATCGAGGTGGGCTCGCGTCCGACACAGCCCTCCGGGAGTATTGTGACAAGAACTACAACCAATTGCTGCCAATCATAGCCGAGAAGTTTAACAAAGAGAAAGAAAGAAACGAAAAACTGAAAGAAGTAAAAGCCTGACTTAACTTCGAAGGATGCTCTAGAACATCATGATATTTCGAGTCAAGGACGATAAGTACCAAGGAACACGAAAAGAGGCACAGATCTAGGCGCTCCCGCAGCCCAATACCTAGCCCTAGTGTGTTTTTAAGAATAAGACGCGACCGGTCAAGATCGCCAAATCAAAACTCAAGAGAGAAAGAAGGGGGCGTGTTCAAAAGGTTGGGAAACATCCTACTCGAGATATACAGAAGCGCTATCAGAAAGTGAAGACAGCGAAGGCGGGCATTGGAAATCAACATCAAAGAGGAAGAAATCAAGTAGGGAGGAGGATGACTTATCCCAGCTATGGGTATGTGAAGAAATAGATCCTTTTACACCCAGAATCCGCTACTTCGATTTCCCAAAGGCAAGAATGCCCAGCCATATTAAGACATATGACGGGAGTGAAGATCCGAAGGATCATTTAAAAATCTTTCAGGCAGCCGCAAAAATAGAATGATAGGCTATGCCGACCTGGTGTCACATGTTCAACTCTATGCTGACGGGAAACGCGAGGGTATGGTTTGATGGCCTACCGACTGAATCAATAAACAGTTATGATGATCTAAAGAAAGCATTCCTGGAAAACTATCTTCAACAGAAGAAATGTATCAAAGATCCCATAGAGCTCTATAACATCAAGCAGTAGGGTGGAGAATCCACAGAAGATTTTGTGAGAAGGTATAAACTAGAAAGCATGGATGTTAAGGGAGCACCAGAGTGCATGCGGATCTCTGGATTCGTGCATGGAATCACAAACCCTAAACTCATCAAACGACTCTATAATAAAATCCCAAAAACAGTTGATGAAATGATGAGAGTGACCACATCCTTCCTTAGGGGGGAAGTGACAGCCTCGAATCACGAGCGGAAGAAATCGTTTCCACCATGTAAACAGCAAGAGGGTAACTAGAAGCAAAATTTCAAGAAAGGAGGATTCCGAAACCAGCAAAGACCAGAAAGGAAGCAAGATCGCTTCACGCTCCTTACAAAAACTCCCAAAGAAATTTTCACTTTAGAAAAAGGGAAATTCAAAGCTTCCGCCACAATGAACAACCCCGGTGAGAAACGAAATCACGCTATATTTTGCGAGTTCATGTGAGTAGGGCATAACACATGTCGAGTGTATGAACTTGATAGAAACAGATCGAAGAAAATGCTTCAGGCAGGGGAAAGCTGTCGCATTTGGTCAAAGAGCTCAAACAGAACAACGGAAGGGAATAGCCTAAGGCAGCAAAGAAAGGGGAAACCTCCGGGAAAGATAAAGCATTAGCTATCCTAATGGTCCAACCTTGGAAAAGAGTGGCCAGGCAAAGGATTACACAAAGCTTTTCTCCTAACCCAGAAGTCTTTTTCCCACCCCTAGGGGAAGATGAGGGAATAAAAGGTCCAATGATCATCGAGGTGGAAATAGGAGGCCATTGCATACACCGCATGTATGTGGATGGCGGATCAGCCTCAGAAATACTGTATGAGCATTGCTTTAGCCGAATCCGTCTGGAAATCAAGAACCAATTGGTGCCAGCTACCACCCCTTTGATTGGATTTAGTGGTGAGATAATATGGCCAATAGGGCAAATACAACTACCGGTAAGGATTTGAGACGAAGAACACTCCACTTCGGCTTGGATGAATTTTGTGGTTGTAAGGTCACCATCCCCGTACAACGGAATTATTGGAAGACCAGACGTCAGAAAATTCCAAGCAGTTCCGTCAACAGCTCACGGAATGCTGAAGCTCTCGGTAGAAGGAGGAGTAATTAACCTAAAAAGCAGTAGGTTGGTCTCGCTGGAATGTGAGTTGGTCTTCGGACCAGAATATACCCTCCCGACTACCAAACCAATAGTGGAAGAAAGAGTCAAGGTGGCAATAAATCTGGAATATCCAGAACAAACAGTAATGATTGGCTCCACTCTCACCGAGGAAGGCCGCAACAAGTTATGTGGTCTACTCCAGCGTAACTTGGACATTTTTGCCTGGAAGCCTGCGGATATGACCGGCGTCCCAAGACACATTGCGGAACATCGCTTAAACGTGCGGGAGGGATGCTCTCCGGTTAGACAAAAGAGAAGAGGACAAGCAGCCGATAGAAACCAGGCAATACAGGAAGAAGTTGGGAAACTTGTGGAGGCAGGAATCATGAAGGAAGTACACTACCATGACTGGTTGTCTAACCCGGTGATGGTAAAGAAGCATGATGACAGTTGGAGGATGTGCGTAGATTTCAAAGATTTAAACAAAGCATGCCCAAAAGATGGTTATCCGCTACCAGAAATAGACTGGAAGGTGGAATCCTTGTGCGGATTCCCCTTCAAATGCTTCTTAGACGCGTACAAAGGCTATCACCAAATACAAATGGCAAAAGAAGATGAAGAAAAAACAGCGTTCATTACAAGCCAAGGAATATTCTGCTATACAAAGATGCCTTTCGGTCTGAGAAATGCTGGGGCAACTTACCAGCGTCTGGTGGATAAAGCGTTCCACAAACAGATTGGAAGAAATCTCGAAGTATACGTGGACGACCTTGTCATCAAAAGCCGCACGGAAGATGAGATAGTCAGAGACATAGAAGAGACGTTTAAAACTCTAAGGGAAATTAACATGAAATTGAATCCTAAAAAGTGTACCTTTGGGGTAGAAGAAGGGATGTTCTTAGGATACAAAGTCAACACCAAGGGGCTGAAAGTATGTCCAGACAAGGTAGACGTTGTCTTAAGTCTTCCATCCCCAAAATGCTTGAAAGACGTACAAAAGTTAAACGGAAAGCTCGCAAGCCTGAACAGGTTCTTAGCCAAATCAGCAGAGAAATCTTTACCGTTCTTTAAAACTTTAAAAAAATGCACGAAGAAAAGTGATTTTCATTGGACCACGGAAGCGGAAGAGGCATTCAAGCAAATGAAGCAGCTAATAGCGGAGCTTCCCATGTTAACCGCACCAATATAAAAGGATGAACTTATCATCTATTTGGCGACAGCCAAAGAAACAGTAAGCGTGATCCTGATGATGGAAAGAGAAGCTAAACAAATGGCCATCTACTTTTTCAGCAGGGCATTAAGAGGTCCGGAAATAAACCACACATCAATGGAAAAACTAGTGCTAGCCTTGGTACATGCCAGTAAGAGCCTAAAGAGATACTTTCAAGCACACCCAATCATAGTAATCACGGACCAACCGATACAGCAGGTGTTATCAAGACCGGAAGTAGCAGGAAGGCTACAGAAATGGAGCATCGAATTAGGAGAATACGCAATACATTACAGACCTAGAGTATCAGTTAAAGGGCAGATATTGGCAGACTTCATAGTCGAACGACCAGAAGAGGAATCTCTGGATACTCTGATGGAAGTGGAAGAAGAACTCCCTGAGCCGTGGATTCTATTTATGGATGGATCATCCTGCACAGATGGTTCCGGGGCAGGACTGATACTCACAAACCCAGAAGGGATGGAATTCACTTATGCCCTAAGATTTAGGTTTGACGCCACAAACAACGAAGCGGAATACGAAGCTTTGATTGCTGGATTGCGGATAGCGGAGCAAATGGGTGTTAAAAACCTTCAGGCAAATGTTGATTCACGACTGGTGGCCAACCAAGTGAACGGAACGTACGTCGCAAAAGAAGTCGACATGATTCGATACCTAGAAAAGGTACGAACACTTGCCAGCAGCTTCAAAGCGTTCTCAATCAGACAAGTCCCTAGAAGTGAAAATAAAAAAGCGGACGCACTAAGCAAAATAGCATCCACAAGCTTTGCGCACTTAAGTAAGCAAGTGTTGGTCGAAGAACTAAAAGAAAAATCAATAGGTGAAGTGGAAATACTGGCAGTGGTAGAAGAAGAAGGAGATACATGCATGACCCCTATTTTTGAGTACCTCATGGAGGAAACCCTGCCAGCGGATGTGAAAAAAGCAAGAGCAATAAGACGCAAGTCACAACGATTTTCCGTAATTAATGGGACTCTCTACAAGAAATCTTTCCTTGGACCATGGTTATGGTGCGTAGGACCCCTTCAAGCAAACTATGTCCTGAGAGAGATACATGAAGGATCTTGTAGCATGCATGCAGGCACACGATTAGTCGTGGCCAAAGCCTTAAGGATTGG
>BQNB010032287.1:0-19556 GCA_026074375.1 Tanacetum coccineum | reverse complement strand
GATGAATGAATGGTTATGAATTATGAAGTGTGAAAGTTGTTGGATCTTAAGTGGATGTGATGTGATTGAAGTTGTGGTTATTTATGCAATTCATGTTCACGAGATTTTACACGTCTATGATTAAAACCGATAAATGAATTAACGGGATTTTACAAAATCACTAGAAAACCATGAATGAATGATCGTTTGAGTTAAGGTTTGATTGTTGTTTGATTAGTCCGTTTAAGTCCTTCTTGATTTTTTTGGGTTTGGTTTAAATTCGGCGCAGTGGGATTATGAAAAAAAATAAATTTTACTCTATTACCAAAATCTAAATTTGGTGTAAAAATAAGCTAAAAAGGCTATATAAAAAAAAATTACATATTACTCAACTTTTTCCATAAAAAAGTGTCAAACCGCCTCCAAGAATGAAGCAAATCGCCACTGAAAATGATCAACTCGCCTCCTTATTTAATATTCAAACCGCTGCTTTCTTTTGACAACTCGCCGCCTAAATAAAATAATCAAACCACCTTTTGTTTTTGTTAACTCGCCGTCTGTCAAACCGCCTCACTTATTAGCAAACCGCCGTGACCTATGGCAACTCGCCGCCAAGAAATTTTCTCAAACTGCCGTTGATTTTAGAATATGATGCATGGTAACTTTTCCTTTTGATCAATATTTTAAGCAACTCGCCGTGGCAACCTGTAGTAACCCGCCACTATAAAAGCAAACCGCCACCAAATTTTTATTAAAAAAATAACTTGCCTTTGACTTTTGGCAACTAGCCTTTGACTTTTTCCTAAAAACGTGGATCTTGTCCCCCTTTCCTGTCAAACCGCCGGCTAGAGTATTATAAAATACTCAAACCTCCACGAAGAACACTAGTTCGAATTCAACAAAAATCAATCCATGTGATCTTTTTAACCACGAAACAAAGCTCTAATATGCAATACTAAGATGGTGTATGAAGATTAACCTTCCAATAACATGTATTTCTTCGTGGATCATAAAAAACGAAGCAACCCTCCACGAAGAACACCAAACTTAATAACCTTATAAATCGAACTAGGAGCTTGTATACCACTTGAAATTGTTACAATCTAACCTTTTTGATGTGTAGAACAAAGATAGAACAAGATTAACCAACAAATAAGCCCAAAATTTTTTTTTTAGCCGTGGGGTTTTTTGTCACAATATAAGCCACGAATTTGATCTAGTTTAGCCACACGAATCCACCCTTTGCTCTGATGCCAATTGTTGGATCCCGTAATCACTTCATAACATATATCATACACGAATCCACCTAGAAATTAGAGAGAGTTGATCTTTTAGAGAGAGAAAGAGGAGAGAGAATTGAGAGAAAATGGAAAATGAAATAATATTAGAATGATCAACTAACTTTTCCAAAGAGGAAAAGTTACTTATATACCCCAACACATTGAGTGACGTCCGGGATATTTGACTAGGACCCGGGCTCGGGTCTTGTTTGGGAATAAGCCCGAAACATATACAATATTAGATTAACTATAACTAATTAAATGACCGAGACTCGTACACGTAATGAACGAACTTCCAGTTCGGCTCAATATTTTGAGGCTAACAATTTTTAGGGTTTTACTCGTTCGCTTTTAATTATTATCTTATAGTTAAATCGCGTAAACTAAAAATTATCATTCAACGTAAACGGACACCAAACAAATAAAAGTTTATGTCAAGCAAGTGTTATATGATTATTAAGAGTATAATTTATAACTTTTTATAATTTATTTTTATTGGTTACGTAAAACGCTTACGTTTCGCAATAAATTAGATTCGGGCGTACCCGGAAGTACCTATACCTATCTATACTGAAACCAATACCCACTTTTATACCCAATACACAAAAATTAACTTATTTATGAACCAAATAAGCCTCATGGCCGGTTAGGAGGTTTCCACAAAGAAATAAAATGCAAAGACCCACAAACTCTTACCTTTACATGTTATAAACCTTACACACCAGTACCTCATCCCATGTATCTATAAATTGGCACATCACATGTACCCTAAACAACATTTTCAGCCTTGGAAGGGTCTTAGAAGGAGGAGAGCTCTTTGCATTTGTACTTGAAATCACTGACACCCCATGGTTTGATTTAATGTAGTATTATGACTTCCCAATATGCTATAAGTAGTAAGTCACATGTAACTAACTGATACACTTTCTCATTTACAAGAAAAACACTCATACTCTCTCAAAAATAAGCCAAAACCCACGGCTAACATTTATAAGCTAGGGTTTCATATTCTTTTATTTTCTAAAGCATTCCAAATATTCTAGTGTTCATTCTAAGATCATCTAAGGTTACTCAAGGTTATTACAAGCTTGGATTTTGGTTTAACAAGGATTAATCAAGAAAACATATTTAGGGTTTTCTTGATTAGGGTTTTGGATTTGGAAGCCTTGCTAGGGTTTCTATCTTGTGTTCATCATCCTACTCATCTCCTATAAGGTCTAATTTAAGTATTTCATTTCCATTTATTCATTATCTTATGTGTACATACTTGTTATATATGTTAAACACCACCTAGGTTCATTTTTATGATTTATGGAATATTACAAAGACATATGTAATTTGAATTTTACATTATTGTTGGTGAAATGATACTTAAAATGGAAGTAAACATTCTATATAAGTGTAAATTAATTTATAAGTTTAGTTTGTAAATTAGTTTGTATTGAAAGTTTTATTTACAAGTTTATGTATAAAAAGGTCATAAGGACATGGATTTCATTTGTACAAGTATTGTGGACATTTATAAGACTTAATATATGTGAGAAATATGGTATAACACTTGGTGAAAGAATGGTGCAAAGTTTCTAAATAAAAAAGAATTATAAAACTTGTTTTATTAATCACAAAACCTTAATTAATTTTATAACCTACTATTTGAATTCGTGTATAAGGGAATACATTTTATATTTTATTCAATTAGTACTTATCACAAGGATCGTAAGCATATAAGAAACTTGAAAAACCGAGCAATAACAAAGGAGATATGACATTTTTAAGTTTACAATAATTAAATGGATAAAAGTGATTTTATAAAAGTTATCTTATACAAATGCTTACTGTTACAGATCTGATATATAAAAATAAATATTTTATAAATATAGTACTTTTCATAAGGAATCGAAGGATGTAAGAAACTCGAAAAATGGATTTAAAATGAAGGTGATACGTTATTTACAAGTTTAAGTTAAAAAGTATTTTTATAAAAGTAAATTGATAAAAATAAGTTACTGTTCACGACAGTATACTGTTGGGAAATAATTTTCATAAATAGAGCTTTTAATTACGAAGACGTGGACATAGGAATCACTAAAAACCGAATTAAAATGAACGAGATACAATTAAAATACGATTTCAATAATTAAAGTTATAAAAAAGTATTTTTATAGACTTTCACTTACTGTTACTATTCATAACAGTACCAAACAATATTATAAATATAAAATTTGATTAGACTTTTCAAATACGAATCCATACATGTAAAGAACAAGCGAAACGGATTAAATATGAGTAAGTTATGACTTTTGGAAGGTTACGACGATTAATTATATAAAAGTAGTTTTATATAATTTTATAAAAACAATTAAACCAATTATATAATATAATTATATAATCAATAATAATATTAAAACATGTATTATTAACAAACGATCAATTGTGAGACGAAAACCACACTTTATTTTACGGATACAAATACAAACACCTTTATTCAATAAAGTACGGTTTAAACATTGTTGTGACATTTTAAACTGAACAAACACTATTAGGTGGTGGTGTAACTATATAACTTGTGATGTAGTACTATTAAGTACATTGTACTCATACGACCTACATTTAATTAGGTTGCGTTCGGATTTCGCTTGTCGACTCACTCACTTGATTCATATTATCAACACTATTCACTAAGGTGAGTTCATAGCCCCATGTTTTACTATATCAATGATTTACAACTTTTGGGGTGAGAAACATGCATTGTTTTACAAATTGGACGCAAGTGTACATTTTATCATGATTACGTGTTTGCCTAAGTAGCGATAACCCACTGTGCCCATTATCATGAACTGTCAATTACTTTGTGTGAGCGCGAATGTTATAAATAGATCTATTTAGGATTGACATCCCCGTTCGGGTGAGTAGCACTCACTGTGCCGGTTTGCCGGACAACGGACGTATACCATGTCGGATTTAGGATGTTGCGGGTTAGAACATCGTCATGGGTAATGTTGGTAATTTATATTGCAATTCACACATGTCGAGCTTCAGTGTCATGAGCTTAGGGAAACGTAATTACATTTTTGTGATATTTGCATCTGTTGCATTATCACGGGGAAAATCTTGCGGTCCTACATTACATTTTACATAAATTTATGAATTCACCAACTTTATGTTTTACGTATTAAATCCTTTTTTCCCCTCAGGTCAATGCGGTACAGGTGCTAAATATCACATTGGGATAACTCATTTGGGGAGTCAATGCTTAAAAGATTTTGGAGTCATTATAATCTTGGATATTTGACATGATCTAACAAAAACTTGTTATTTCAATGTTGCGAAACAATTAAATAAGAGAGAAAAAAGGAGAAAGCCGTTTGTGCTTTGATTAAAACAATTCAATAAATCCAATGTATCGTATTCCAAACGACTCATTTAGAGTCGTTCTCATATCTTTGTGCTATTAATTATGAAGTAACACGCTCCTAGACACTTTATTCTGCTATGACCCAATTTGGGGTGTACAAACTCTCACAGCTTTTGGTTCACAATCTTCTTTGTGAAAGTGTTTCACCCAAAATCTCCAGCTGACTCACCAGCTCCTGAAGCCTATCAAAAGTTTGATCAAAGGTTTCTGAGCTAGGAGTAGTGAAGTTTTCATACTGCTGTTTCAAGATATTTCTTTGAGTTTTCTATGTAGCAGCATTCCCACCAAACCTCTTTCAATAGCTTCCAGCAGCAACTTAGCATCCTTGATGGAGTTGAACTTTAACTGATGTTCATTAGGTATTCCCATCATCAAGGTGCTTCTGACCTTCACTTCTAACCTCTTATGAGCCTTTTCTTTAGCAGTTGTAGGAGGTATTACTTTCTCAACACCTTCCACAACTGTGTTTTTGTGTAGTTTTTCATTCCTCTATAACTTCCAATGGAGCATAGTCAATCATCTAGGATGATAATGTTCTATTCTCATCCTCCATAACTCAAACTTATTAGGTTTGAGCATTAGAACATTGAATGCAGCTACCATAATGAGCAATTCAGGATCTATAAGCATTCTAAGCAAAGTGAATCTTGTGTATTCAAATAGGTTCTTCTTATTCAAAGCTTCTCAACAAGCTCTGATACCACTTGTTGTCCCAGGATGAAGATCCTCTTGTTGGATCCCACTTCAATAGATCAAATTTCTTAAGCTTGTTTATAAGTATAAGTTATATTAGATCAATCTAGCCTATAGTAGAAAACTATTGTTAAGTGATATTAATGATAATGCGGAATCTAATCTTTAATATAGAAATAATTTCTCTTAATGAAACAATAACACAAGAACCAATATAATTCAACAATAAAATCTCCAATGATTAATATTACAAATATACGAATACTCTCCAGTATTAGGTTACAAAACTTAAAAAGCTATTGAATAAACACTTATCAAATCGTAAAAACAACATATTATACTCTAAAAACCCTAGGACGCCTCATCCTTTTATACACCAAGGAGTCCTAGTTCACGATTTTACAATATATTCCTAAAACTTAGATATTCTCTATGATCTATTCTAAAAATAACTAATACTTATCACGTAAGTAATCTGGTATTTCAATCAATCTTATTTCTTTCCTTATGTCATTATCCATTTACTTTTTGATAGTGAAACTCATCAACAGACGTTAATCTTTAAGGCATTTGTAACTTTGTACTAAACAGCATTAACTTAGTACCAAGCAGTAGTAACCTATACACCCATTAGCATTAACTGTGTACAAGCATATAACAAGAAATATTTTCATCAATCTTTCACGCAGCAAAGTACTAACTTTACACTAAGTAGTACTAATATATACTAGCATATAACTGTGAACTATTAGTACTAACTTTATACTTAGCAGCACTAACATACTTACCATATTTTTCATTAAAGTTAATGAACATACACAAACTTATGCTTAGCAGCAGTAACACAAACCTTAGCAGCAGTAACTTCAAGATCATCAATAAGTCTTTTAATCCCCAACACCAGGGTACTATCAAAGGGACAACGCAAATCCTTCATACCAAGAATGAAGGCAATCTATGGAAGATACCCTGAGCAAATTCATGAGTGAATCAGCAAAGAGACATGAAGAAAATTCCAATTTGATCAATGAAATCCGAGCTACGACAGATGCTTCCATAAGGAACCAAGGAGAATAAATCAAAACTTTATAAATACAAATCGGGCAAATGAGCAAGGTACTACAGGAAAGAGGATTTGGAAACCTACCAAGCTCAACTGAAACAAACCCGAGAGACCAAGTCAAGTCGATTTCAACCACTATTGAAACTGATTCATACTCGATACCCCGTATTGGATCATCCCAATACGCCATATCCACTGGACAATACAAGTCAAGACAAACGACGGTTCCTTTTCCAAGTCGTTTGGATAATCATTACTGTGAAGATGAAAAGGGGAACTATAGACCAAAATTCATGGAAGCTTATGGAGCTTCATATATCAATAACACCATACCCCAAAAGGAGAAAGACCCAGGGAGTTTCACTCTACCTTGCTTTATTAATAATACTTGGTTTGACAATGCCCTTGTTGACTTAGGAGCTAGCATTAGTGTTATGCCTCTCTTAACCTATCTTAACTTAGGATTAGGCGAATTAGCTCACACTAAGCTGACAATGGAATTGGCAGATAGGATAGTGAAATATCCAAAAGGAATTACTGAAAACGTACTAGTAGGAATTAGTAAATTTACTTTCCCAGTAGACTTTATAATTCTTGATATTCCCGAGGATATCAAAGTACCCTTGATCTTCGGAAGACCATTCATGTCTACCGCCCGTGCTAAGATTGATGTTTACAAATAAAAGATTACTTTAAGGGTTGGGGAAGCAAAGATTATTTTCAAAAGTGTTAAACCTGCTAGTAGTATAATTAAGAGGGTCTATATGCTAAGTGGGTCTATATGCTAAGTTTGAGAGAAAGAATGGAACTTGATTTAGAAGCTAGGCTTATAGGAGAGACTTTGGTGTTGAATAGATCATTAGACCCTTTCTTGGCATATTACATTGAATTAAATAATCTAAATGAACCATTTGAGCTTAGAAAAAATCAAGGTGATGATTTAATGCCCACCTATGAGGAAGGTGAGGTAATTAAGGAATTTAGAACTAGGGATGAAGATCTTGATACTGAAATTAATGATTACCCTAGTTATTGCGACGATGATAAGAAAATCCATATAGATTGTGCTCACAATTTAAAGTTGTCATGCATGATAGGATTAGAATTTACTCACGCTAACTTTTTCCCATCATTGTATGTCAATGTGATGTCTAAAAAGTTTCATAATTCAATAATGAAAGATAAGATGGTGTACAAAGAGAATAATGTTGTAGGAGCCTTAATGAATGTGCCTATTTTTGTTGGAACCTTTTCTATTATGATTGACTTTGCAGTTTTGGAGAATATGGATGCTTATCGTGATGAAGGAATGGGCGATGTTATTTTTGGGGAACCATTCTTAAGAGAAGTTGGAATTAAAACAAAATGATTCGAAGGAAGGATTACCATTTACAATGGTGATGATAAAGTAACTTACCAAATGGTGCGATCACATCCGAGGTTTAAAAACCACACTAATGAGCGATGCAACAAAATCCCACCATTACTGAAGGTAAGTGAAGTGGATGAGAAGAATGGAATCTCACATGCATACCAAAAGATTATGGGGTTTTATAAAGGAGTTTTGAATCTAGGACCTAATTACATTCGAGATGCGAAGATGAAAGAATGGCTCATACGCGGGCACATTAGTGTACAAGAGATGGAGTGAAAAGGAAGCTGAAGAAAAGTCTAACTTAAAGACTTCGCTGTAAACAAAGGTGCTTCCCGGGAGACAACCCGGATTGTTATTTAATTTTGTTATCGAGTCTGTCTTCCCAGACACCAATACGGTGTATCCGCTCCAAACCATACGGCGTATTGATTGTTTGGACGTTATCAGTCTTTATTTTTATTGCACTTTAAAAAAACATTATTGTCAGATTTTGAATACGGCGTATTCACTAAACTGATACGCCGTATCCACCAGACTAACCCGTAATTAGTTTGTTTAGTTTAGTTTAAATTAACCGTAGGTACCAAGATAGGAATGCACTTGTTCTTCCTATATTTTATACAGGACCTCGTGAAAGAAATATCGATGAAGTTGGTGGAATACATATTTTCTAGAATTCTATGTGTGTGCTGTTCGTGCTAGGATTCAGACACTTTTTCAGCACACAATCTTGCTCGTAAACGCAACTTGGAGAATCTACCGAGCAAATACCAGGGGAGTTTCTCATTCTAATTCTTTTTAAATTCCCGTATTTAATGTTTTATATATACAACGAGGACGTTGTATAATTCAAGTGGGGGGGCGGAATTAGAATGTTTACTTGTCCTATTTTTTACACTAAAATGCTTAAATTATGCTCAAATTTAAAAAAAAATCAAGCATACTTTTGTGAAATTACTTGATACATAACCCGCACATAATAACCCTTGTTAGATATTGTGAGGATTTAACCTTTCCATTTCCAAATGTTTACCCAAATTCCACAAAATATGAGTGTGTTGGTGATGTTGTAGACTTTAGAACTTGACTTGGTATATCACTCGAGACCACAATAATAAGTATTATGGATTTAATTGGAGTAACTTGTTTAAATTGGTAAATCTTAGGATTACACCTAAATCGCCTTTACATGTTGCTTATTAACTAACTACACTGGTTAGTTAACCTCCCATTTAAACCCTTTTCCACTCTCATCTTTAGAGTGATGATCCACTAGAAAAACCCGTAGAGCCAATCCTTTAGGAATTTACACCAACTATTTGTTTCGTTACACCCTTACACCTTAACCTACCCTATTAGATTAAGTTTAATTTACAGTTGCTAGTTGCTTAAAGTGTAAAGTTTGTATTTCCTGAGTCTTGTGTCATTTTCTATCTTTGGTGCGGTTGGAAATTTGCACATTGCAAATGGGAATGTATATTAGTAGTCAAAACTCATGTGATTTTACTACCATAACAATTATTGGTGAATCCGAAGAACGAAAGAACTATCGAAGAAATTATCCGAAATTATTATGATCGTGAAAATGGTGAAACTACACCAAGATTTGAAGAATAGTTTGAAAAAAAGAGAGTGAGAGAAAGAAAGTTTGAAGATAATCATTTCGCAACTACCGAAGGAATTACATGAAGGATCGATTATCCGTTGATACGTCTAAAAAATCAATGATGTAGAGTATTATATAAAGTGGAAGATATCATCACATACCTTGTAGAGTATGTAAAGTTTTGGGATGATTGGGAAGTTTACCGTTATGGGAACACCAACTTAGGTTGTTGTTTTTGATCGATGATCAAGACGTTGTAAATAGTTGTGTCTTAATCATGGTAACGTTCGGGAAAAAAAGTGTCTAGCAACTTGTATCTTAAGTCTTAATCTATTTGTTTCTTGATTTTTATTTAACAACAATTTACTTCCCTCTCACCTAATGATTAGCCGTTGGTTTTACGCGAATGGGGACTTGTTTGAGCGTGCATGTCTATTCCGTCCTTATGGCCATGTATGCATGTCTTAGCTGCCTCGTTGTTTTACAAATTTTGGATAAAGTTAGAAGGTTCCTACCCTATATCATTCTTCATCCTAACCATTGGTTAAATTCGAATGGGGATGTGATCGAACACACATGTCTATTCCGTCGTTACGGCCATGTATGTGTGCTTCAGCTGCCTTGTTGGAATGGTACTTCTGGTGAAAGATTGTAGATTGATCAACCGTACGCCTTTCCATACAAAAACCTATATTTACCTTTATAAACTTGTTACTCCTTGGCTTTAGTGGTGGAGATGTGTATCCTTGCCAAGCTTATGATAGAATACTCATCACGACCGAGCAATTGAGCAAATTAGTTACATGTTACCACATAGATTAGTTGAGTGATTTGAGTGTTTTCATCTTCCTATTTCGTGAGGTGTTTGGTTGTGTACTTGTAATAGATCGAATAAATGCTTTAACGGAAAATATCCTTAGGGATACATTTTTATAAACTTCTAAAGGCTACTTGAGGACAAGTAGGATTCAAGTGGGGGGATATTTGATGACATCAAATAACGTCTATTTTATAGCATCATTTATCCCATGTTATTAACCCATTTTGTATAGTTATTGCAAAGAATTGTTACTTAATCGTTTATATTTGAGAATTGCAGTAATTATGGAGTAATTGGTGAAAGATAGCAAAAGGCGCGCATTCTGGAGCTTAAATGAAGATATTTTGAAGATTACTATTCTGAAGACCAATACGCCGTATCCATCAAAGAAGATACGGCGTATCCGTGCCTGCACTCACCAAAGACCACAGAAGGATAAAGATCAATACGCCATATCCAGAGAGACTCAATACGCCGTATTCAAGATATAGTATTTAAATATTCTGAAAGATATCAAGCGTGGTCCCTACTCCAAGAAAACCTTAATACGCCGTATCCAACCGACTTCCAGACCTTATAAATAGAAAACTAAAAAACTAGTTTTTAGTGTGCTAAATCATATTCTCGATATCTAAACCATAAAAGTCAATTTTCAGAGGAGAAAAAGAGCAGAAGAGGTCGAGCAACGTTATGAATTCCATAGGAGACAACGTGTAATTCCATATACTTTAGTAATCATTCGTTAACTCGGTTAGTTTACCTTGGCTAAATAATTGCTCTTGTATTTATTATGAAATTTAAAGGCTAATATCTTCGGGTATTAGCCATTGTTATGAAGATCTGAATGTTTGGTATTTGTTTTTCTCGATTTCTTGATTTAGCGTTGTATGCTTGTTTATGTTTATCAATTTATACTTGTTTACGCGCTTTTTTATGCGACCTATCATTCAAATGGATCTAGTGAAGCAGACCAAGTAGATCTAGAGTCCGGGATAGCTCTCCATATAGTGATTTATACATCTAGAATTATAGTTACACAAATATTGTCCTTCTAAGTCTATGTCTAGGATACGCTTCAGGCTTAACTAGTTAATTGGATATTGCCAATGGTTTATTGATCGTGTTGACTAGTAGGTGACCTAGATAATTCAACAAGTAACGTTCTGATTCCATTGGATAGTTGGACAAGTGGACTACTAGTGTATAAATTGCCATTAAGCGGTAAGTAGGTAAAGTATCTATGAGCTAGGGTTTAACAAGATCATCATTGCTTTAATCCCTAAGATAGATTATAATTAGCAAATAAGGATGCTTTATGCGGATGCTTTAATTGTGACAGAATTAATGTGTCTAGGTCTTAGGATGATGTAACGCCTAAGTCTTAAGAATGATATGCCACCTCGAGAGAAGAAATCATTGCACTTAATAAACAACCAACTTTCTAATCGGATTAATAATGGTTAATACAGTTTTCTTATATAAGGTTCGACCGCTCTTTTATCTTTTGTTAATTAGCTTGCGTGGTAACAGTGCCTTGAATTGATTGTAGTCACCAACCAAACCGTGCTAGTCTCTCAGGCTGAAAACCCCCTTTTCCCGTTAGAATTAGGATTTAGATTGACATAGGTTTAACATAGGTTTAGAATAGAATAGAATTAACATAGAATAGATAACCAAGATATTAATTAAATTGATAGATTTAACCTCGGTTCAAGTGTTCGACACCCTACTTACCATGAAACTACTACCGATCGGGTACACTGCCCGTTAAAGTGTTGTTTTTTGTTTAGTCGGCAAAATATAAATTTAAAACTTGAATCAATAAAATATACAACACACAATGACCCATCATTGGGGCTTATTATGGTTTCAAATCTGCTGATTCAAAGTATCATTTCTAGGCTTATTTCAAAAAGAAAGAGACACAGATCCACAATTTTTGATGTCAATGACAGTTTTTGTATTTTTGCAAAAAGACAAAAGAAAATAGAAGAAGAGGCGAGTTAACAAACCAAGGCGAATTAACAAGAGGCGATTTAACAAACCAAGGTGAATTAACAAGAGGCGAGTTAACAAACCAAGGCGAATTAACAAGAGGCGAGTTAAAAGTTTTGACTAGAAGGTGAGTTAACAACCAAGGTGAGTTAACAACAGAGGCACGTTAACAACAAAGGCGAGTTAAAACCAAGACCAAACCGAGTCAACTCGGTATTCACCGAGTTGACCGGGTCAACTTAGAATGAGTCAGCACCGAGTCATGACAAAAGAATTGAATAGATTCAGAAAGAAGGATTGACTCGAAAAAACTCAAACAAACACAAAAACATCAACAATCTATATCCAACGACAACATCAACAGATCCAACTTCTCTAAATCCTAAACCTATCGCCACAGCTTCAATCATTCAACAAACCCACAAGTCTATACCTAATTCCCTTCGTCACAATAACCATATCATCTCCAACTCCACCAACCACAACAAGACTCAAATAAATCAAAGATCTCAGTTTCTTTTGTTTTGTGCGTTACAATTAAATCAAGACCCTTAAATATCCCCAAACACGAAAGTAAAACCTCATCATCGATCCTTGTTGGTTAAAAACCTCTTTTAATTTATGAAAATAACGATTGAGGTATAACAACCTTGTTACACTCAACCTTTATTTTGTTTTATGACACACAACACAAAGACAAACCTACCTTAGACCTTGGTTGATACAAGGCCTTGAAGCTGAATATATCTTTTGGGACTTTGATTTATGGCTGCTTAATTTTAGAAAGATGATTTGGTGAGGTTTTTTTGTTAACTACTCGTGGATGTGTTGATGATTGGAGTTGTTTTATTATGTGGAAAGAGGAAATTAGTTAAATGTTGTTGATGATGAGAACAGATGGAAAGATTATGATTGTAGCAGTGGATGTGGAGGAATTGACTGCGTTTGGTAAGTAGAATAAGATGGGGGCGAATAAAAGGGGATTAGGGTTGTCTATGAGAAAAATTAGGTCTTGTTGAATTATATATCCCAAACTTTCCTGGAGTGGACTCGGGTCATAACAAAAGGATTGGGTCTAGCACGAAGTGGGTTGGGTATAATGGCAGTCATGCTATAAGAAACATGGGCCTTGACCAAATGTAGTGTTAGGACTGTTAGGCTATGATACATTGTTGGTATTGTCTAAATAGTTTTCAGTATTGGGCTGTTGGGTTTCATGGTGTTGGGCCAGTTATGGTGTTTAGAACATGGGTTGGATTATTTTGTTATGGGCCAAAAATATTCATGTTTATATATTTTGGGCTTATGTTATCGGATTGTGCCGAGTATTAAAACACTCTCTTATCGGGTAAAGTATAAATAACTTTGTTTTATTACTTGGACGGGCCATGATTATGTTCTATTTATTGAGCCCGATATCCGATTAACGATCATCACAACAAAATTCACGAACAACAACACAACAAACACAATACATTACACTACAAACGATCCTTATCAAAATTCACCTTCATTCATAATGGCTAGTATTGAATTTTAATGACTACGTATGATGTTACATATTTGGGATTGAAGTAGGATTTCTCGGGGAGTGTACTTATTTCGTCTTCGATTACTTATCTTTCTCCACAACGAAGATGACTTGTTCCAGCATATACGGTTTATGATAAAGACTTGATTTATCTAGTTATACCTGATGTAAGGAGTTACATTGAAGTACTCATGGGTTATAGCTATCACTTTAAGGAGTTACATTATATTACTCAGTGTCTCACACAGTTGAGGAGTTTTTCAAGAGGTGTTGTATTTTTTGTATACTTTGATGCGGGTATATGGTACTTAGAGATTTGCCTCTACACCATTCTTCGTCACGTGGATAGTACAAGATTAAGTTACAAGTCGAGGATTTTGTTTCATTCTCAAGTTCATTTCATCGGGTTGTCTCCATCTGTGGTCATCAGTATTAGCCTACAAAATAGATAAGGGGATTTAGATCGGGTTGATCAAGAGAGATTTGTAAAGAGAGTACCGACATCTTCTCACAGTGTATTGCTTATGTAATTACGGGCTATGAAGCTAAGTAAGCAGTTCCAGTTGATATACGATGTACACATGTGTAGGTTGATTCCTCAGTTAGTCATCATCCTGGAGGGAGAAATGTGTACATCCGGTACTTAGTTGATTTTTATGTTACCATTTTGATGTTACCGTTTCGACTACAAAGAGGGATAAATTGCTTACACTCAGGACTTAGTTAACTTTGGTGCAGCATTTCACATCAGCACTTTCTTGGAGGAAAAAAAAGGTGCATTTTCGGATCTTAATTGATTTTGGTGCTACGGTTCGACTTCGTTAAAAGGGATAAAGTGTGTACTTCGGGTATTTTGGGCGGAATTCAACAAAACTGGGGATGCTTCCTAAGTGAGACGATGTTAATGATACCATTCCTTCCCACATAGTACCCTAAATGAGAATTGAGGTCTTTGAGAAGACTAGTGCATTAATTCTTATCAGTCTCAGGGATGTCTGTTTGGGAGGGAGCAGAAGAAGTTCATAGCATAATTCTTATCAAAGCCGAAGTATTCGGATGAGGGAACTTCAAGGATGACAAATGAGAAGTAGATAAACTTCAACATGACCAGAAGTGCAAGAAAATGAAGCTCTCTCAAGACATGTAACTAATTCAGAAACTTCATGATGACCAAAAGCATATGAAGAAAGTTTTGAACTCATGTCAGGAAGTTATGAGCAGAAATCCAATCAAGACCGGGTTCGGTAGAGAAAAATTCTATGTCATTCTCAGCAGTACGTTCGTCTACAATCTAAAGAAATAAAGTTAGAGTATTCAAGTAGATCGTCGAAGATATTCTCAAGGACTACTGGACTTCATTCTTATTAATTTTCTTTTTTTTTTGCTTGTAGGGAACATTGTAACCAATTCACGTGTGACGCCATCTTGGAGGGAGATTGTTAGCCTCACTTTTAGTGAAACCGGCGTCTTACACGTAAATTGGACTAGTCTTGGACACTACGTACCACGCAGGGGTCATTTATGTTAACTAGGAATAGTTTGTTTTTGTTTGTAGTATAAATACCCCTCATGGTTCTCTATGAGGGGTGGTTGGTGAAATCATTTATGTAACATTCCATTTCCAATCTAATAAACACATCTTTTCTCAACCCTCTCTATACTTTCTTTCACTAGAAAACATGTATCATCTATTATTCTTTGATCAACCAAGACCCCCCGAATAAGATTTTTTAAATCATGTATCACTAAGTGTGTTGTGATGAGCAAACTGTGAGTTGTTTCGAGACGATTGCTGTCATGCCCACGGATTTGAGTTGAATTTCGGGGGTGAACATCCTTTAAGGGGTTTAGATTGTGATAGCCGATAACTTTTCCTGGGTTAAGTATTATAAAATATTATGATTTTATATTAGAGTCTTTCGATTTTGTCAGTTTTCTTGGAGAAAGCTAAAAAGTTGACTTCGTTGACTTATTTTGGGTGAAACAGTTACGGTTTAACCGGGTTTTGGGAGAGTCATAAGTATCGTAATAGAATCACTTTTGATTCATATTTCCGTTTTGGAGTGGTTATGTGGTTTTCCAGTGCTTTCCGGGAAGTTATCCCGCGTTTAGCAAAAATCATCACGCAGCGCGTACCGGCACGACAGTAAATTTAAAAAGGTGTTTTATAAGTTTTGGGTGGATTGAATAAACTTATTTAATGAAATATTTTATAAGTTGGTGAAACGTTGGATAAAACGTAAATCGTCGAGGTGTGATTTGGAAGTTGTCAGAAAACGGGCGTTTTTGTGAAATTCAGTAAAAGACTTTAACGATCATTAAAGTGAAAACTTCGGACAAGTCAAAACTGTCAAGTGGTATTTTTAAAAGATGAAACACTTTTAAAAATGATGGGAAAGGTTCGGTTGAGTTTAAACGAAAATTCGTGTTTTTGGTCCTGACATGACCGGTAACGTTTAAAATGAATTTTTGGGGAGATTTAAATTTTAAAGGATGACGTGTAAATACTCTAGTTTATTGGGAAAATGTTTTTAAACGTGATAAAAATACTAACTAACCCCGAGTGACATTTTAACTTAGCAAGATTTGAGTTTTTAGGGAACCCGACACAAAAACGAGACACCCTGAGTACCTTGGATACTTGGACGAGTAAGGGACAAGGGAGGGAACAAGGTGGGTATTTTCTAGCTAGTTGGTTTACTCATGGTTCATTTAAGTTTTGTTTTAACCTCAAACCATCATTTGTACATCCATTTTGAAATCAAACACAACAAAAAAATATCATATCTCTTTCTTTTCCCTCTATTTCGGACGAGCACCCAAAGAACAAGAAACATAACATTTTTCAAGATTTATCAAGAACACGGGTTAATAATCAATAGTGGGTTAGTATTAGATAGTCTCGGGTTGTAGAAAACAATTTGGGTTTATTTCTTCGCGTCAAAAACCGAACAAAGAACATCAAGATTGTATGTTTTTATAAATTTTGTTTTAAGTTGTACTTTTATTTTTCTTATAGTGTCTTAATGCTAGTTGTACAAGTTAATCGTCGTGAAAATCGAAATTTAAAAACAAAACGAATAATTAAAAGGGGTGTTTGTGCGTCGGATACAAAAGGGAAAGACACAAGGAATAGTCATTTTTATATTATGGTTGTGGTGGTAAATTAATCTTTGAGATAAATGCTTATTAGGGCTTATTTTTGGCTTGTAGCTTATTGATTTTGGCATATCGGGTTTCGGCCCATTTAGGTTTGGGCTTATGTGGGTTTCGGTTTATGAAGTGGGCTTATGGCTCATTTGGGTTTGATTTAAATTGGACTTCGACTTATTTTGGGTTATACCAGGGTTCTAAATAGCGCGCTATAGCGTCGTCATAACGAGAAGCGTGGCCTGCACGTTACGAAACAGGTCAAGGCGTCGTCTCTAGGCGTGGCGTGCAATATAGCGTCATATTGCGTAATAAAGCGCGCTATAGCGCATATCGTGGCGAGTTTTTTTTGAAGTGTTTAAGGGATTTTCTAAAATTTGAGATTTATGCTTGGATTTACTAATATTTTAGATTGATGCTTGAATTTAATAATATTTACTACTCATATTATTCTAAACTATGATATAATCTATAAATCTATAAATATTTTTTGCCGCCTTAAGTCACGCCTTAAAAACGCCATGTCGTTATGCCTCACACTAAAACTTAAGGCTTGGCTATGCCGCTACGTCATGCTTCACGCTATTTATAACCTTGGGTTATACACAAACATATATATTGTTATCGGGCTAATAGTGGAACTCTTAATGGGCCTTGGGGGCCCAATGACAAATAAATGGTTAATGGACTTGGACTAAAGTTAATGGTAATAATATTGGACTTAACAAGAGTTACTGGACTAAACATCAGGCTTTCGGGCCCAATAAGAGAAAATTTGATAATTAAATTTCTAAGAACGGATCAATGGGTTTACAATAGTTACGGAAGTGGAAAACGATTTGAATTGAACGATTTCTGTCACGTTTGGGTAAACGCGTTGAAGGTATGAACTTTTTGCATTTTGTCAGAATTGTGGGATATTGTAGGAAATAATAAGGTTTGAAAATCTTGGAAACCTTTTTCAAACGAACGGGTCATGTCGTAATTTCGTGAAAAGTGTGACACTTAGAAAATATTGTGAAATAATTGTTTTGTGTCGATTTGACTAAACGACAAAAGACGGCTTTTGTAAAAAGTTAAATGTTAAGATTAAACGATTGAACATGGACATACTAAAACAATAAAGTTTTACATTTACCTCGTTTAGCCTGATAAAAAGATGAAAATAATAATAAAATATTATTTTATTGTATTTTAAGTATTATATACCCATATACACACACACACACACGCATATATATATATATATATATATATATATATATATATATATATATATATATATATATATATATATATATACATATATATATCGTGTCAATTCCGAAGATGTTTACTCGTTTATTTTTTATCATTGAATTCTTACTTATTTCTCATCAAATTTTCTTAGACCGTTGGGTCAGTTGTTTCGTTTTAAGTTGTTGGATGGGTTAGAGAGTTTTGTATTGAAGTCGCACTTAGCCCAAGTGCATTGAGTTATCTTACTTAAGTACCACACAACCATAATACCAAAATGTTTAAAATGAGAATAAGAGGTTTTATAATGGGAATAAAGGTTTTGGAAATAAGGATGGGGATTTTGTAAAAGAATGAGGATTTTGTATAAGTAAAAGACGAACGTTTGTACAATAAGATAACCTTGTACAAATGTTAATAAGGTACAATTTATGTTAGGTCATGGCCGGGTACCATTGTGCGTTGTAGAGGCTAGTTGGTGCATTGTAGAAATTGTTTGGTTCGTTGAGTAGAGGTTATCTGTGCGGTTATATTCATCTGTTGAGATGAGTTCTCATAGCCCCATTTTTTTAAATTTTTTCTGTTGGGGGAAATTGATACTCAAATGTGTTTTGAACTCTTTTCTGAACTGTGTGAAACGTGGTTTTGTTTTTGGGACAATTTATGTACTTATGACTGCTATGTGAATATATGTGAATGTGATTTTACTTGCATGTATTGTGTTTGGCATGGCAAAGGTTGTGATTTTACTTGCATGTACTGTGTTTGGCATGGAAAGGGTTGTGGTTTTAATTGCATGTACTGTGTTTGGCATGCAAGGGTTGTGTTCCTGCCCTAATATAGTGCTCCAGCTGGTAGGCCCTTTAGATGCGTAAGTGACATATCAGAGTTGCGGCTTCAAGAGCATTGGTATATGCTGGTTTTGGTGACTAGTGGGGATGCTAGGTCATCGTACATGATTAACGGGGATGCTAAGTCATAGGTTTGTATGCATATATTCACTGTCATATAGTATAATTTTTTGACGTTTTCGAGTATCATTTTCAAGTGTGTTGTTAGCAAAGGTAAATGAGGAGTAATTAGGACAAAAGATGAGTACATTTGGGAGTTTATTGAAGGACAATTGTTTGACTTTTTCCAAGGTTGTGAAATTGTAAACTTTTGTAATAATGTACGGTATGATCTTGTATCTTGTGCAATGTGTATCATTATATCGCATTCCCGTGTTTCCGCCGCTGACGGGGTGCGACAATTTTCTACGTAACGGTCGTTGATTCTTTTTATAAGAAAAGTGTCACACCCTGTAAGTTCATGTCAACATTTTAAACCTTTCCCATTATTATCTTTGACTTTTACATGTTACATTTGAATCTGATAGTTTACCGGGAAGTTAAACCGCGTAAATCTAAAAAG
>BQNB010032286.1:0-49326 GCA_026074375.1 Tanacetum coccineum | reverse complement strand
AGGAAAGAATGTTTGGCAGGAGGTGAGGAATACAAAAGCCAAGGAGGGTTTTTATAGGCCAAAAATCCAAATTGGTAAAATCTAATTCGAGCCCAGCTCGCTGCCCACGTGCAAGAAACCCGTCTCAGGTTTTCAGGGTTTTGGCGTTTTAAATACCTGTTCTTGCTAAACCCCCAATTGTACTTCACGCTTTGACCTTTCCATCATTCTAACACTCAAGGTGTTATAAGGTCAACCAACTCAAATAGCCATTTGATAAAAATGTTTGTGAAGTGTATAAAAGAAGTTTTAGGAGCGTTTGTCCAATTTCAAAGAGAAAGAGAAGAACCATTGGACAAAGGGTATGCTACTAGGTATTCTTCATGCAATGGATAAAATTATTTGCCTCTCATGATTTGAATTTCAAAATTCAAATTAAAGTAAAAGCATGAGTTGTCATTGTGTGAAAGTGATAACATTTGAAATTTAAATTCAAATGTTATGAGAGGGTTGTTTGTATACTAGGATGGGTTAGAAATTAACCATGGTTTGGTTCATGAGTTGGGATGGTTAAGAGAGAAAGAATATGCCAAAGGAATATGCTTTTCTTGGTGAGAAAGGGTGGATGTTGTGAGGGGGAAAATTTGAATTCAAATTATGAGCAATGAGTTATGTGTGAGTTGTCATGGAAGTGATTTTATTTATGAAGTTATTGTGATGGACGGTGTTAGGAAATTGAAATGACATACGGTCAAACTACCAAAAATGTATATTATAGCTCATTAGTCAAATCGTTCGGTACGTGTAACTAACCGGCGCAAAGTCCATAATTATCCATGGGCTGCCTCCACTTTAAAGTATAAAAGCCCTCTCCATGCCATGAGAGGGTGTTGTGTCATTTGTAAAACCTTATTTTTTATGTTTATTCACCTTCTGCACTCACAAGTGCATCCACTCTCTTTCTCTTCTCTAGATTCTTATATAAATACTTTGATTATGTATCATCAATTGGTAACAATCCTATGGGGGAGAATGATGAGTTTTGTGTGCGTTTTTAATCAAAAAGTGTATTGTTTTGTGGTTCGTACAATCAACTTTTATCCATAAACTATAATTTTTTTATTGCTTTAAAACCTTCAAGTTTGAGTTTTATGATATACTAGCCTAGATATAGTATATTTGTACAAAAGCTTGATAAAAAACATCAAAACGTGTGTTTTTAAGTAATTAAAAGTGGTTCCCGAAAAGTTTAATACTGTTGTTTTATCGTATGAATACTGCGGTTTTTGTATAGAATGCGTTTAGTTATTGAGTTACGAGGTTTATGACATTGTTTTTTGTTGCGGTGTATTACATAACTTGTTTCGACGGTTTTAATTTCTCGAAAGAATAAGTAATTTACAGGTTTATTCTTCTACGGTTTATGTCATTTTAAAGAAACAAAACTCTGCCAAAATTGTCTTAATTCTGCGGTTTATGACATAAGAAATTTCTACAGTTTATGTCATAGCTAACTCTGTGGTTTATGTCTTATCTTTATTCTGCGGAATAAGTTCTTACTGGTGGTTTTCCTGCGGTTTATGTTTAGTATAGTTTCTGTGGAATAAGTAATTTTCCAACTTCAAGGTTACTTTTACGGTTTGTCTTGGATTAGTAAAATCCCGTGAAATATTAACTTATTTTCCTGGTTTAATCAAGATTAGTAAAATCCCATGAAATAACAAGGACTTACTCACTTATAACAACATCACTTTAACACAATTCTCATCCTTCACTAAATCGATCTAATCATTTCATTTCACATTTCAAGTAATTCAAGATGACTACTTTAGCAGAACATGTGATAGTAGCAGGTGTTGATAACCGTCTACCAATGTTGGAAAAGTCAATGTATACTTCTTGAGCGATTCGTATGTTGTTCTACATAATAGGTAAGGAACATGGTCGAATGATGCTTAACTCAGTCCTAAATGGTCTACTTGCTTATCCTACTATCGAAGTAGATGGTGTTACAAGATGATTGTGATCTTCGTGCTATGAATATTGTTCTTCAAGGTATTTCACCAGATATCTATGCTCTTGTTAACCATAATCAGGTGGCTAAACAAATTTGGGATCGGGTTAAGTTACTCATGCAAGGCACTGAACTATCATACCAAGAACGAGTGTGTAAGCTATACAATGAGTTTGATAAGTTTGATTCCATCAAGGGTGAAATACTTCATGACTATTACATGCGGTTTGCTCAACTAATAAATGACATACACATCATTGGAATGACAATGCAGCAAGTCCAAGTTAACACCAAATTCTTGAATGGTCTTCAACCCGAGTGGAGCAAGTTCGTGACTAATGTCAAGTTAGCAAAGAGTATGTATACTACCAATTATGATCAGCTGTATGCATATCTCAGCCAACACAAGGGACATGCAAATGAAGTACGCTTGATGCGTAAAAGGTATCCGGATCCACTTGCATTAATTGCTACTCATCATCACATCTCTTCTTATCCAAATAACAACTCTCAATACAACACTTCTCAGTATCAACAACAACTGTCATTACCTTCTCCACAGACTTACAATTCTTCAACATAATCACAGTCTTTTCAAGCACCTCATCATCCACAATAGTATCAGGCTCTAATCAGTCACTTACCATCCTCAGTTCCTCAACATGCCTATCAAGCTTCAGCAACTTTACAACAACCACTAGCAGAGTTCCTCAATTAGACTCCGAACTTACTGTTCCATCATTTTTACCTGGATATGATCCAATTGCTAGCTTGAACAAAGTAATGACATTTCTAAGTACAACAATTGCTTCACATTTTTCTACTACCAACAATTAACTTAGATCATCTTCCAACCTGAGAAATCAAGCTACCGTTCAAGATGGCAGTGTTATAGTTCAACAAGTTCAAGGAAGACAAAGTCAAGGTTATGATGGTAATAGCTCAAAGAGCAATGCTACAGCTTTAAGGGTAAACAAAAATGGGGGAAATAATGCCGCAAGTCAAGTAAGGATTGTCATGTGTTATAGTTGTCAGGGAGAAGGGCATATGGCTAGACAATGCACTCAGCCAAAGAGGTCAAGGAACTCAGCATGGTTCGATAAAAAGTTAATGCGGACTGAAGCACAGGAATTTGGTCAAGTATTGGATGAGGAGCAGTTAGCATTCTTAGCAGATCCAAGAATTACAGTTGGCCAAGACACTCAAACAACAATGCCAATTAATGCTACTTTCCAGACTAATGATCTTGATGCTTTCGACTCATACTATGATGAAGCACCAGGGGCATAAGAAATTCTAATGGCTAACCTCTCCAGTTATGATTCAGATGTCATCTTCGAGGTACCTAAATCTGACAATTATCAAAATAATGCTATATCTGATATGTGTGTTCAAGAGGAGTCTTATTCTGAAAAACTTGCTTTCAATCTTAATCCATATATTGACAATACAAGTGATAGCAATATCATCTCGTACGAACAATATTTGCAAGAGATGAAAGTGCACATGTTCAAAATAATACTTCTTTTAAACAACAAAATGCCATGATAATGCTGGTATTTGATGCGGTATCTGATCAAGTTGCTAAATGTACTACTAATAATCTGAAACATAAGGAACTAGATGCATCCTTAACTGCTGAGCTTGAAAGATATAAGGAACGAGTCAAAACTTTGGAACAGAGAATCAATGTTGATTTAAGAAATCGTGAAAATTTAATTGATTCACAAATAGATGACATGATTCGGAATAAGAGTGCACTTAAGCAAGAAATTGACTCACTTAAATAGACTCTTTCTAAACAAATCAAGGAAAAGGAATCGTTATTGCAAACACTTACTGTTTTCAAAAAAGAATCCAAAGAAAAAGAAAATAAATACATGGAGAAGGAAATTGATTTAGAAAAGAAAATAAAAGAACTGGATAATATTGTTTATAAAGTGGGTTAATCTGCGCAAACAGTGCACATGCTAACGAAACCACAAGTTTTTTATGATGACACTCACAAACAAGCTCTTGGTTATAAAAATCCGTTTTATCTTAAGAAAGCTCAGCGGATCAAGCCAACGTTGTATGATGGTAGTGTGATATCTAAGAAACATGATGTGATTTCTGTGGTTGATGAAGAAGAGACTTTGATGTTAGCAGAAGAGAGTCGATTAAAAATGCTTGCAAAACAAAATGACCCAATTTCAAAACAGAAGAAAATTAATACTTCTTCGATTAATTATATTGAGTTGAATAAATTGGCTGAAGATTTTGGAAAATGTTTTGTTCCTCAAAAGGAATTATCTGCAGAACAAGCTTTTTGGTTACCGATTTCAAGCCCTATTTCTAAACAACTTGTTGTTCAAACTACACCTGTTAGAATGAAAGCTCCAAGTGAACTCCCAAAAGTAAGTATGGTTAAGACAAGTTTTCAAAAACTAAAAAATTATCTTGATAGTTTTGACAAGGTGGTGAAAGTAAGAACCACACCTGATGTAATAACTGAGGGGTCATGGGGTTTTGAACACACAAAAAGTAGTTTTTAATCAAGAAGTAATTCCATTTATTAAAACTTTTAGGGATTTATTTAAAGATTTTGATAATGGTCTTCATAGTGAACTTAACAAGATGAAAATGGTTTTTAACTAAATGGAAGCGGCTGTTGAACAGTGTTCTATAGACAAAACGTGTTTTGATATTCAAAAAGAAAGAACTTTTTCTTGAAAATGATCGACTCTTGGAACATATTATCTGTCAAGATGTTATGAATATTGTGATGCATGCTGATTCTGTACCTGTCAATGTGTTATCTGCCAATCATAAATGTCTTGTGAATGATATCTTGAAAGTGAGCGGTTGATACAGGAAAATGATCACTTATTTGAACTTCTCTTACCTCAAGATATAGTTCACATATGTGTAAATTCTCGTGCTACCCTCACTAATTGTGCTAAAATGGAGCAGGATTATATTGATGAATATAGTGAGAATCTTGTGCTCAAGGCTGAGTGTCACACCCCGCCAAGGCGGAAACGCGAGGTATAACATGAAAGATATTAACATAGCACATGGTATCTTTATAGAGGAATACTAAATAGTGTAATAAATGCAAAGACACAACGTGTCATGATAACATCCAACAAAAAAAACCAACGACCAAATATGAATGATAAGGATTACCATCCATACAAGTCTTATAATATCAAAACAAAGTCTAGAAATCAAATCAACATATTACTCAAATAAAACGGCATAGCAAAATCATAGATCTTCAACTTGCATCTTATGGTCTCACTAGCAACTCTCCTAACATCAATTTCGATCACCTGAGTTACCTGAAAACGATGCTAAAACACGTCAACACTAGGTTGGTGAGATGCCATAGGTTTTAGACACCAACCTCAAAACATTTCAAAACAATTCCAACATTACTGTGATAAAGATAAACAGTTGCATGGCATATCATGAACTATCACATACTACAAATCAATCAGCTCAATTCAACACAATTCAAATCAATATAGCTCAAACAAAATAGCTCAACTCAAAAATAGCTCGGCTCAACCCAAGTGGGGAAGGAACGATCCCACGATCCAAGCCAACCCGGCTCCACTTGTCAATTCAATTCAACACATAGCAAGTAATAGCCACACAGCACATGCATTTTTAAGCTCAACCATCAAATATCACAGTAATAAAACATCACATACTCAAGCATCGTTTCCACCCCAATGAAAAATCTTAGAAAAGATAGGGCTATGACACTCACCTGTTTGCGCAGCTACAAGCAATTCAAACTCCTTCCTTAACAACTATACACAATAAAAGCTCATGTTACCATCGGTAAGCTAAACGCTTAATCCAATATAACAACCCTAATGATGGACTAATATCATCTATACTATATGTAAAGACTCTCTACCATCATTTTATACCTTCATTATATCTTTTATTTACTCTTTACTTTTATTTTAAACACCTATAACTTTCTTCTTTAATGCAGAATTTTGACCCAACTTGCATGACCCAAAACCCATAGCAAAACGCATCTATAATTCCCACAAAATTTTACACATGACCCCACATGTGTATATTAAGTTTCCCCTAGAAGCTCATGCATTCATTCAACCCCTAAGTATACCTTTGAAAATCAAACTTACAAACTGGTCAATTTCGGATCTGATTGCACACTAAAAAGTTTCGACTTAAAAACCCAACTTAAAATTAATTTTAGCCTTAGCCCTTTTGGGGTTTCTTAATAGACATATGAAAGTTACTTTTTGTTAAAAGGATTAATTTAAAACACTTCTTAAGTAGGGTTTTCAGCTCACTTAAGTTGACTCAAAATTCGTCTAAAAACACAGTTTTGACAACGAGTCTTGTAAACAACATTTAACCCCCTTCCCGACCATAAAAACCTTCGAGGCTAGATTTTTTGGAAAGAAGATTCAAAAAGATACAGTTTAAAAAAACGAATCATGTTGTTTGCATTTCTCTACTCATAGAGATTATTCACCAACAATCTGAGCTAATTCTGCTCATTAAATTTAACACCAAAACGCATAATTCAAACCTAATTCCTCATTAAAACTCATACCACTTACATTTAAGAACCTAATCATTATTCAACCTTAAATTACGTAGACTAAAACCCTATAAGAAAACCTATTATTTTATGATAAAACTTAATCCATCATGTTTAGATTACATAAATTAACATGATAACTAAAAAGATTAAACTAGGAATAGAATGATTACCTTAATAACTTGATAATTTTTTTTTTCTTTCTCTTGAGGATTCGGTCGACCAAGGAGAAGGGGGAGAAAAAAAATCTGTATTTTCTAATCCTTGGTTTGCTTATATAGGCCTAATGGATAACCCCTTTCTACAAGTTTGAGCCCAACTTGGACTTCTTTTCCTTTTTTTTTACTATTCCCGTTTTTACTATTCATCCATAAATAATTTTTTTTTCTTTATTATTTACTAAAAGAACTAGAAGTTTGATAATTTATAAAAACCATAAACTATCTCCAAAACCTTCTTTCGCAAAACCTACGTTTTACGCTTTCTAAAAATAACTTTTCATTTCCAAATTCACTTTCTATATATGGAAAGTTTACCAAAAACTCTCATATTTTAACAAACTCATTTCTTTCACAAATGACACGCTTCACATTTTAATTCATCACCTAGACAACCACTTATTAACCAAAACAATTCTTTCAAAATACTTATTCAATTCCATTATCCTCTATAATGAATAAAAAGAAATATCTCATCAAATAACTCATTTCTCTTAACTTAACCTCTAAAACCTAAACTTATCTTAAATTACTAACACAAAAATACGTATACGTATAAATACTTACACATTTAACACAAAAATGCTAAAATCTCAATAACCATTTCCTCGTCACTCAAAAGTGAACGAAATGAGCTCAACAAATTTTAACACAAATCCAATCCTAATGAGACGATCACGCTCAATGGATTGATTATCCAATCTCACATATCCCACACAAACACATATAAACACGTATAACACATAAAATCACATAAACCGTACATTGCAACAGACACATAAGTCAACACTAATGGTTTGAATAACCTGCTCCCCACCTTTAGAAAATCTCATCCCGAGATTTAACTACTCGTAGGGCAATTTCACTATGACAAACAATGAGGAACTTAGACCTCATTGATCCTTGCGTTCCCAAGTAACTCAGGCCACGCTTCGAATTCAACGAATTGTACTAACACTATCTTACTATGCTTTAAACTCTTGACCTCTCGGTCCACAAACTCAACGGTTCCTTGACAAAACAAAGAGTCTTGTCAACCTTAATCTCGACAAACTTTCACAAACCGAATCCAACTGCTAATGACTTTTCTTACCCCCACAAGGGTGCAATTAGCAACACAACAACCCCAAACGAAAAGAAACATCCACTAATAGAACCTCACTCGTCATCGAGAAAACTCATCAAAACCTTAGGTTGTTGTAACAACGTCATTTACAACCCGGCCTCGCAACTCTTCAAACAAGAATTTTTCTTTTTTTTTTTTTTTTTTTTTTTTTTTTTATGAAACCACGTTATAAGTTGTTATAAAACCTAACATTTTTAAAGAATCGACTCGACTTCGAATTTATTCATAAAAGAACTTTAACCAAAATCACAAACACATCTAAGGGCATATTAAGGTCAATAAGAAAACTTACGTTACCCCACTTCTATTAAAACTCTCAATGACACATGACTCATACGAACAAGTGTGGATACTCAGTTTAACTGAAGTCCTAAAGACCTCCCTTCAAGTCCAACGAATCTTAACTCACATGAACAATAATTACTTCTTATAGTTCTGTAGCAAAACCAAAATTGAATTTGAAACTAAACATGTAATGCACATCTTCAAACTCTTTTAGGTAATTATCAACGATTAACCCTTTTCAAAAATCTCAAATGGACCTTCTTACCTTGGTATCAACTTACCATACTTTTCGAAACATCATACACCCTTCAAACTGAATACTCTAAGTAACACTTAATTACCAGCCTCAAGTCTAACAGTTAAACCTTACACTAGGATAATCCTTGAACCAAAACGGTAACCTACATTCATTTCTACATAATGCTTCAAGTGAAGCACATCTCATACTCGAAGATAAAACCCCACCTTAAGGAAAAAAACTCAATCTAACGGAAAGATAAGTATCCAAATTACCTCATGAACATCCAATAATACATGTCCTAAGCATAGCTAGAAATGGGGTGACTTAGTCAGTCCATTGACTACACCCAATCGCACTGTATCCACTACTCAAACTTGGTAACTTGACAATAACATCTTTAGTTATCCTTTCTCACTTCTACTCGGATAACTCATGTAGTAGCAAAAAACATCCTGAAAACCCATGATAATCTACTTTCACTCTCGGAATACGCTAAATACTTGCTACCGCAACTAGCTATATTTTTCTTCATACTCGACCACCAATTTGAAAACCTAAGACCACACTAAGTTGCATCCGCTTCAGGATGGATAGAATACTTTATCGTATACGCCTCTTCAATAGCCAATATGAACCACTCTCCACCTCTTTTCACACTCGTTGGTCCAAGCCACGCAACATCTTATGTTGACACGTTCTTTGCTTTGGACATCTTATTTTACACCACCAACATCCTTTTCTCGATCTTAGCTTGGATCGTCATACGTCAATCCAGAACTCATTCTTGGCTTCACTCTTTTTCCTACTCCACGATTCAACAACCACATTTTCCTTTCCCAGATGGTACTTGGCCTTGAAACCATACTCACTAAATAACTTCATCCATCGACTCTGCCTCATGTTCAATCCTTCTGATTGAAAGTGTGTTTGAAACGTTCATGATCCATATAGATCACTCTCCACGTCTCGTTCACTTAATGCCTCTAGCATTATAGTGCAAAACCTATCACGTTAGTCATATAATCCTTTATAAGATCCTTCAGTTGTCGCGACGTACAAGCATTCACCTTCTCCCTTTTTCCAAACATGCTTCCAAATCCTTACTTCGTGCGTCATATTATACTACGAAATCGTTTGCTCCTTCCGGCAATGCCAAGATCGGCTCATTACCTATTTGGTGACATTACATACGAATTTTCTATCTTACTCTACTCGAGATAATCTATGCACATTTCAAACTACTCACCTTTCTTCCTACCAAGCAATATAGACGCTTGCTCCAGCCTCCGATTACGAAAAACCAAAACGCACTAATCGAGTCTAGAGCCAAGAGATCATCAAATAAATCTCATTAGGACACATTTCATGACAAACACTTGTTGAACATCATTAAGTTCACAAGCTGTTAACAAGAGTCCTACGCATTATCCTTGTGATTTTGCCAGAACATCCGAGTGATACTTATGTACTCACAATGAAGATGGAAATCCTGCTTGAGCCAGCATCAAACAAGCTCTTGGTAGGTGACTTGCGAGATTCTATATGAATCAAACTTGTGTCAACTGGAAAGAAACGATGGTGCGATTCAATGTGAATCAAACTTGTTCCAGGAAATGAATTGACGGCTTAATCAGAAAGATAGTAACTATCTGATTCACTCTTACCGTGTTGTCTGCTTTGAGACGTTCCGGTAATGAGAACAAGCAAGCATGGTAAATCTAATACATCTGTGTTAGAAGATCCTACGCTTTGAGCTGGAAACCCTGTCAAGGAGATTCTTTGAATCTACCTGATCACAGGTACAGTATTTATACTGTAAAACGGTCCTACGGAACCGGAGGTTAATCTAACCAAATCCGGACGAATGACAAAGCCATATTCGTCCACCCGCTTTATTGCTAACTGTTTTATTTCAGGATACATAAAGATGGAGATGGTGATGCCTCATTCCAGCTGTCCAGTAGAGTCGAATTCAATACCCACAGCTCAACTCAAACTACAAAGACATACTATAAGCATCAAGATTTAAGAATCAAGAAAGCTCAAGAAATAAAGACAAAGACTTCCGCACAAACTCTGATCTACAAAGAACTTCCCCTATTAGTCAAATGATATCAAGTCATCAAGGAGAATGTTAGCAAGCTTTCAAGATGATGCAAAGATATGAGCATGATTTGGACAAGACACAAGATTGCAAGGGGGCCAAAAAAGACGATCAAGATGGAAGGAATAAAGATTTAAAGAACTCGACGAAAAAGACAAAGACAAAAGACAATGACAAAGGCTACAGATCAAAGATCACAAAGCAATAAAGGAACAAGCCTACAACGTAGACCAAGAGACAAAGATCACAAGAGCTTAACGACAAAAGCAATCTCATTGAACTCACAAAGAAGTGTCACAATGAACTCACTTCGGGTTAGATTGTTGCCTCAAAAATATATTAGTCGAACAATGGAAGTTCGTTTCATATTATTAGGTCTCGATCACTTAATTTAATTATAAGTTGAAAAAGGCCTACACCGGGTAAACGTGCTCTTAAAATTAATCTAACCGGTCACTTTATCGGGCGAAAGCCCAAGTAATCCCGAGCCCAGCCCGTAGAAATACCAAGGCATGAAAGCCTCTTGGTTTTAACTATAAATACCCCTCTCAATGTAATGGATAGGGGGGTTGATTCATGTTGATAGTTTTTTAATTCTCATTTGTAACTTTGGGCAGTAAACCTACCATCTTATTTCTTCTCTCAATCTTCTCCTCTTTAACTTCTCTCTAAATTTATCCTTCATTATATCTCATCTTATTTTTCTTGTTTCAATAATGAAGTGAAAGTGATTTAGGGTAACCGACAAGAATTGTGACGACAATACCAACAGGTATCCGATGTATCCGCAAACGATAGATGAAAGGACACCTTACCATCTACGCAACCCAACCTAATATAATCACCTAATCCGTTAAGAGAGGAATTCTCTAACCATACAACCATCCTCAACAGGATCTCACATCACATCTACACTACAATCTATACAATTATCTAGACTTACATCCTTACATAATACATACAAGCAACACTGATTAATGCAATCAAAGTCACAAGTCCACATGTGTGTTACCGTTATAATTATGTTTCGCAGACGAAAATAATAATTGCATCACCTATTACACACGCGTACAACTTCCAAGACCGCACAACTCAATGATAACATAACAACCTACCACATAACCACTTAATAACATCCCAAATAAAACACAAACATGATAATCCTTCTAACGAACCATAAAGTATCCCAATCGGACCAAAACGAAAACAGAATCACATCGAGACCCAACAATATAAAAATCAATCACGAGTATATGCAACTGCATCGAGTAAAAACAAAATAAACTTATGTGGGACCTCGCTTGGTTGACTTTTCTCTCTCAAAAAGTCTCCCAACATTGCGTGGTCCAGTAAGGTAAACAAATCTCCCAAATGTTACCGACCTATGGTAGTGGAAGACATGACTAAAATAATAACAAAGGTTGAATAATAACTATTAGATCCCCATAAATGAAAAAAATAATATATCTAATATTTCATATTATATAGTAGTAATTTAAAATAGGAAGAATGTTTAAAGCTAAAAGTTAGCGAGAACATACGTATAATATGTACCAGACCTTTATGCCCTAAAATGCATCTATATTGAGGGACCCTATACAGCTATAGTCTAAGGCTCAACCACCTAAGTTCTCTATAACTTGCTCTATACCAATCCGTCACACCCGCCAAGGCTGAAACCGCGAGGCGTACACAAGAAAGGATTATCATCACACACATGGTGACTATATATAGAATACAAAAATTGAAAAACTAAAGTAAAGAAAAGATCACAAAGTGACATAACAATACCCAAAACCTAATAGGTGTCCTTTATTAAAGAGAAAGGGAGGTCCTCGTCAATACATGACATGCAAAAACATAAACCAACCAAATTCAAACAGAAAAGCCATAAAAGTAATTCCAATCACCTACGATCCTCTTCTAGCCACTACGATCCTATCTTAGGCACCTATAAGCTCACCGGAAAATGATGCTATAAAAACATCAACACATGGTTGGTGAGAGTAATAGGTTTAAAGACACAAAATAAAGTTTTTAGGACATAATAACTAAAAAACATAAAAACCAAAGTGACAAATATGCAGTAAACACACAATAGGGAACGAGGAATGTGTCCCCGATCCATTAGTAACGACTCAATTGTTCACAGACAGGCCATGGAGCGAACCACAACACAAACAACTACTGGGTAGGAACTTACCCCGATCCAATGGGTAGGCGTACCCCAGTCCGATCCTAATACAATAGCACAATAAATAGACACAACAAAGCACATAATTCCAAGCACATTTAAAACATACAATCACAATAATTTAAAATATTTAAACACAAGCCTCATTTTCCATCCCAATTTAAAAACTGTAAACAATGGGACTAAGAACTACACCTGATTGCTAGCTCCCAAATCCACAAACACTTCCACAAATATCACGAACAATCAAAAATATAAACCAAAATATTTATCATCAATTAGGCATATCATCCCAATCTGATGTAACCTCAACTATGATAGATGCCTATGTGATCTATCATAGTCCTATACTTGTTTTATAACCTTATTAGATCTTACATTTACTATTTGCACCTAAATGTTACACTTCACACTTCCGGGTTTTACGCAGAATTTTACTCTTACTTGCGTGCCCTAAACGCACCACTTAAACATTCCTCAAAAATCACGAACCAAAATTCACACATATACCCTTATCTGGTTTACTAACTATCATGTGATTTCCCAATGTCAAATTACATACACAAGTACTACCACATAAAAATCAAAAACTCCAAAAGAGTTTTCCAAAACGGGTCTGATTGTGCACTAAAAAGTTTAGACTTAAAAATAATACTTAGACTTCGAATTAATTAATTTTCTTTGGTGGATATTTAATATACACATAATACTCCAACTAACTGTAGAAGAGTAGGGCTAATATAAAATTTAAAATAGGGTTTTTTTACTTTACCACAACTTTGACCTAAAATCTGACCTAAATACTCAGCCTTGACAACGAAATAAATGTTTGAAATTATTTTAAAAACAATCCACTCTCTTTTAATTCTTGAAACCGTATGGGTTTGAAATTTAGACTCTCTGTAGATAAATTTAAGGCTTTTGAAAATCAATAAACAGCTATTTGGATAATCAAGTATGACCCTCAGTAAGTTGACACTTCAAAACTGCCAACAATTTTAAACTCACTCCGAATTTACTAGAACCTAAAACCCCCTAATTACACATGGTAAACTTTATTAACCATAAAAAAAAATGATTTTAAAACATAAAAAACCTTAAATTTTACAGATTCTACATGAACCCTAATCCTTGGTTTGCTTATATAGGCCTAATGGATAACCATTTCTACAAGTTTGAGCCCAACTTGGACTTCTTTTCCTTTTCTTTTTTTTACTATTCTCGTTTTTACTATTCATCCATAAATAAAAAAAAATTCTTTATTATTTACTAAAAGAACTTGAAGTTTGATAATTTATAAAAACCATAAACTATCTCCAAAACCTTCTTTCGCAAAACCTACGTTTTACGCTTTCTAAAAATAACTTTTCATTTCTAAATTCACTTTATATATATGGAAAGTTTACCAAAAACTCTCATATTTTAACAAACTCATTTCTTTCACAAATGACACGCTTCACATTTTAATCCATCACCTAGACAACCACTTATTAACCAAAACAATTCTTTCAAAATACTAATTCAATTCCATTATCACTATAAGTGATAAAAATGAAATTTCTCCATCAAATAACTCATTTCTCTTAACTTAACCTCTAAAACCTAAACTTATCTTAAATTACTAACACAAAAATACGTATACGTATAAATACTTACACATTTAACACAAAAACGCTAAAATCTCAATAACCATTTCCTCGTCACTCAAAAGTGAACGAAATGAACTCAACAAATTTTAACACAAATCCAATCCTAATGAGACGATCACGCTCAATGGATTGATTATCCAATCTCACATATCCCACACAAACACATATAAACACGTATAACACATAAAATCACATAAACCGTACGTTGCAACAGACACATAAGTCAACACTAATGGTTTGACTAACCTGCTCAAGTCACGGTTGTTACATTATCCCCACCTTTGAGAAAATCTCGTCCCGAGATTTAACTACTCGAGGCAAAAATCACTATCGACAAACAACTGAGGACACTTAGACCTATATTTATCCTTGTGTTCCAAGTAAACTCAGGGCCACGCTTCGAATTCCAACGAAATTGTACTAACACTATCTTACTAAACGCTGTAAACTCTGACCTCAGTCTGTCCCACAAACTCAACGGTCCTTGACAAACAAAGAGTCCTTGTCACCTTACTCTCACAAACTTTTTCACAAACCGAATCCAACTGCTAATGACTTTCTTACCCCCACAAGGGTGCAATTATCAATACAACAACCCCAAACGAAAAGAAACATCCACTAATTGAACCTTACTCGTCATCGAGAAAAATCGTCAAAACCTTAGGTTGTGTAATCAACTGACATTTACAACCCGGTCTCCAACTCATCAAACAAGAAATGTCTTGAAACCACGTTATAATTTGTTTACAAAACCTAACGATTTTAAGAATCCGGCTCGACATCGAGTTTATTCAAAAAATAACTTTAACCAAAACTCACAAACACATCTAAGGGCATATTAAAGTTCAAAAATAAACATACGTACCACCCAACTTCAATTAAAAACTCTCAATGATCTCTTTGCTCAACGAACAAGTGTGGAATACTTAGTTTACCAATTGATCTTAACTCAATGAACTAATGACTTCTAATAGTTTCTTTAGCAAAACAAAAATTCGAATTTCACACACTAAACATGTCAGCACACGTCTTCAACTCCTTAGGAAATATCAACCCATAACCATTTCAAAAATCTCAAAGGCCTTCTTACCTTGGTATCAACTTACCATACTTTTCGAAACATCATACACCCTTCAAACTGAATACTCTAGGTAACACTTTAATACCAGCCTTAAGTCTAACATAAACCTTAGACTAGGAATAAATCTTGATCAAACTCGTTCATCAATCTCGATGCGCTAGTTACAACCCATAAAGACGTAACCTACATTCCTTTCCCACACAATGCTACAAGTGAAGCACAGAATATACAGGGACACATACCGAAAGATAATCCCACCTTAGGGGAAAAACTCATCTCACGTAAAGATAAGTATCCCAACTATCTCTAACATCCACAATACATTCCTAATCATAGCTAGAATGGGGTGACTTAGACAGTCCTAGACTACACCCTAATTAGCACTGGATCCACTACAACAAACTTGTAACTTGAAAATAAAATCTTTAGTTATCCTTTCTCACTCTACTGGATAACTTCAGGTGTAGCAACAATCCTGAGACCTTTGATACTCAACTTTCCCTCTCAAATACCTAAATTCATGCTACCACAACTACTATATTTTTCTCATAATCTCGACCACCAATTTTGAAAAACCAATACCAACACTAATTTGATCCAACCGCTTCAGGGATGGAATAGAATACTTTATCGTATACGCCTCTTCAATAGCCAAAATGAACCCACTCTCCACCTCTTTCACACTCGTTAGTCCAACCACGCAACTCTTATGTTTGACTACGTTCTTTGCTTTAGACATCTTAATTTTACCACCACCACCAACATCCATTTCCTCGATCTTATCTTGATCGTCATAACGTCAATCCAGAACTCATTCTTAGGCTTCACTCTTTTCCTACTCCATGATTCAACAACCACATTTACTTTCCAGATGTACTGATGGCCTGATACCATACTCACTAAATAACTTCATCCATACGACTCTGCGCTCATGTTTAATCCTTCCATTGAAAGTGGGTTGAAACGTTCATCGATCATATAGATTCACTCTCTACGTCTCGTTCACTTATGCTCTATAGCAAATTAATAGGCAAAACCTATCACGTTAGTCATATAATCCTTTATAAGATCCTTCTGTTGGTCGCGACGTACAACATTACCTTGCTCCACCTTTTTCCAACATCTTCCATCCTTACTACTGCGTATCATATACTACGAAAACTTTGCTGCCTTATCCGGAAAAGCAAGATCGGCTCATTACCTATTGATTCTACCACATCTAGATAGCTTCTACGTTGTTGGAAAGCTTTATGTACATCTTCTCTTCCTTTAGTGTCTCCACGATCATCTTCACGTGCAACTCGTACTCCTCCTTAGACTTCGGGTCGGTTTAAAATATCATCCGAATATATACGTTAACTAGCTTGTCTATATACTGCCCTGCACACCCGCTCATTAACTCCATGAAAAACCGCTAGAGGCATTGGTTAACCAAAAGGCATAGCCGTAAACTTGAACGTGTGCAATTACGCATACCAAAAAACAATCTTAGCTAAAGTCATCCCCTAAGCACCCCCATTGTGTCATTACAATACAATTTTCTATCTCACTCTACCCGAGATAATCTATGAACATTTCAAACTACTCACCTTTCTTCCTACCAAGCAATACAGACGCTTCCCACAACTAAAAGGTACTAAATCAAAAGTAAAACAAAAACTCTCCAATTCCAACTTGGGATTTCGAATAATTCCATTCGCTTCGCTACTATTAGTCGCACCACTCAGAAGATATGACCTACCATCAACTCTAGAATCACGCCATGAGCAAATACCAACTTCACATGCACAACTGTATGGACCTAAAAATCACACAAATCCCAAAAGTAGAAACAACCAATATAAATATCAACAATAACGAACGAACTTCAGACCTAACAAACGCACAGCGATTTAAGAAAACAATGAGCTAAGACACCCAAATGAATAATACCACATACACGACCCATTAATTAAAAGATAAAACCTTGTACCAAAACCGACTTATTACCAGAAGATTTTCCCTCATAACCTTATACCAATCATTTTAAAGCAATAGAATCGCCTTAGTTAGTAATGCCAATAATTTTAAGTGTAAAAATAAATTTAAATAAAATTTTTTCATAACTTATTTTACTTAGGATTTTATAAAAATCAAATCAAAAGATGGTTAAACAAATTGTTGCATATTATATATATAATTTATTTTTGAAAGAAGTTTTTTTTTAACACTAAATAATATGATATCGACTACAAACAAAATTACTTTGAAAAGATATTTATGAACTCGTAACACGAGACGTCATGAAGCAAAAATAGACCTCCCAAAATACCTTAAGAATTCCAATACCAAAATTAATTTACTTGAAAAACGAACACGAACAAAAAACTCTTGCAAACCGAAAGAAATAAAAACAAACCATAAACACATACCATGCCCAAAGGTCGTTAGAACAAACAAAAAGTATCGCCACCTTAAGACAAAAGGAAAAACAATCAAAACGTCGAACAGAGAAGCGGGAACACAGTTTCATGATAACGACCCTAGAATACCAACACGAGCGTTGATATCTCAATGAATCAACAGAGCTAACGAACAACTTAAGAATCGTGACAACACACCAACAAGTATCACGATTATCTATCAAACGATTAGTGAAAAGGGAACCATACCTTCTAATGCACCCCACTAAATAAATTGCAAATCGGCTTAAGAAAGGAACTTCTCCGGACCACACAATCATCCTCCAACAGGATCTCACAACACATCTACACAACCATATTACATAACTATCCAAACTTACAACCTTAATATAATACATACATAGCAACAATGATCAAAGCAATCAAAGTCACAAGTCCGACAGTGTGTGTTGCCTTTAAATTATGTTTCGCAAGACCAAAATTATAAATGCACCACCTTTTTCACATGGTGTACTACTTCCAAGACCACCACATGCTCAATGATAACACACATCTACCACATAGCCCTTAATAATAATATGCATAATAACCTCATACATAATAATCCAACTAACGAACCATAAAATCCCAATCGACCTAAATGAAATAGAAGTCACATTGCGACCCAAAATATAAAAGCATTCCCTCGATTATAGCAACGCATCGAGTTAAAGTAAGTAAATGAAATAAACTTATGTTGGAGAACCTCGCATTGGGTTGAACTTTTTCTCTCTAAAATCACCCAACTTCGGCGGGTCCATGAGGTAAATATTCTCCCAACGATACTCCTAAGGTAGGGGAAGACTATAACTAAAAGACTAACAAAGGGTAAAAACTATTAGATTCCCCATAATAAAAAGTATATATTATCATATTATATAGTATAAATCAAAAAATAGAGAGAAATTTTACAAGCTTATATAGTACGGGAACATACAGTATATACTACAACAAACACTTACGCCTAAATGCATCTCCTTCTAGGACCTACCTAGGATATTAGTCTAGGTTCAACCACCTAATTCTCTATAACCTGCGGCTCTGAATGAGCAATATGTCACAACCCCGCAAGGCGCAAACCGAGGCATAAACATAAAGATATTAACATAGCACAATGGTATCATTATAGAAGGCAATACGAAATAGGTATAATAAAATCAAAGACACAGACTGTCAAGATAACATCCACAAAAAAAAACAACGGACCAATATAATGATAAGGATTACCACCATACATCTATTATATATCAAAACAAAGTCAAGAAATCAAATCAACAAATAACTCAATATAAAACGGCATAGCAAAGAAAATCAAGATCTTTCAACTTGCATCTTATGGGTCTCACTAGCAACTCTCCTATCATCAATTTCGATTACCCGAGTTAACCTGAAAACGATGCAAAAACAACGTCAACACTAGGTTGGTGAGATGCCATAGGTTTTAGACACCAACCTCAAAACATTTCAAAACAATTCCAACATTACTGTGATAAAGATAAACAGTTGCATGGCATATCATGAACTATCACATACTACAAATCAATCAGCTCAATTCAACACAATTCAAATCAATATAGCTCAAACAAAATAGCTCAACTCAAAAATAGCTTGGCTCAACCCAAGTGGGGAAGGAACGATCCCACGATCCAAGCCAACCCGGCTCCACTTGTCAATTCAATTCAACACATAGCAAGTAATAGCCACACATCACATGCATTTTTAAGCTCAACCATCAAATATCACAGTAATAAAACATCACATACTCAAGCATCGTTTCCACCCCAATGAAAAATCTTAGAAAAGACAGGGGCTATGACACTCACCTGATGTTAGCTTCCAAAATCCACAAATACTCTCACCAAGAAATTCAACGAACAAATCTAAACAACATAAAACACACAATAAGTTACCATCAATAAGGCATTCAAACCCAATATGATGTAACCTCCAACTAAGATGTAGCCTATGTTATCTATCTAGTCCTATACATTGTTTTAAACTTTACCAAACTCCTACATTTACCTATTTACAAACTTAATGTTACACTTTCACATTTTCTATTTTTAAAGCAAATTTTACACCTACTAGCGACCTAAACGACAACCAATTTAAATCCACATAATCAAACAAGAAATCTCACATGCTTCCTTATGTGTCTAATATCTAACATGTGACTCCCAATCATTAATTGCATACCTAAGTGCTCCTAAGAAAATCAAACTCCAAAACAGTCTCAATTCGGGTCTGATTGCGCACTAAAAAGTATGACCCTAAAAATCATACTTAGGCTTCAAAATAATTAATATACTTTGGTTGGAACTTTTATAGACACATAAGAATAAACTTCGTAAATGGCTAAGTCCAATTCAAATTTAATTTGGGTTTTACTTCCCGAAATTAGACCCAAATCTGGACCCGTATTTACTGTTAGACAACGTTTCTGCGAAAGTCTTGAAGGCCTTTCCCGAACTGAAAATCCGTTCGAGGCCAGATTTTTTAGAAAAAAGACTCTCTTGAACTTATCAAAACTCAAAAGATTCATTAAAAAAACATTGGCCAATCATGAGAAATCATCTGAACAACACGACCTCAAATTCTTCTCAAACTGAAATCAGATTTAACGCAAATTACCTAAAACCGATACACCTCATGCCTTCTAATTTTAAACCCTAATCAAATCCTAATATATGTTTAATACATTAATTTATAAGTAGACTAAACCCTTAATTAAGAAAACTAATTAAAATATTATTATGATAAAACTTAATCCATCATGTTTTAAGATTTACATAAATTAACATGATACACTAAAAAGATTAAACTAGGAATAGAAGTGGATTACCATTAATAACGTTGAATAATTATTTTTTTCTTCACTATTAGGATCGGTCTGACCAAGGAGCAAGGGGGAGAAAAAAATCTGTATTTTCTAATCCTTGGTTTGCTTATATAGGCCTAATGGATAACCCTTTCTACAAGTTTGAGCCCAACTTGGACTTTTTTTTTACTATTCCCATTTTTTACTATTCATCCATAAATATTTTTTTTTCTTTATTATTTACTAAAAGAACTTGAAGTTTGATAATTTATAAAAACCATAAACTATCTCCAAAACCTTCTTTCGCAAAACCTACGTTTTAAAACAGCTTCTAAAAATAACTTTTTATTTTTCAAATCACTTTCAATATATGGAAAGTTAACCAAAACACCATATTTTAACAAACTCATGGTTCTTTCACACAAATGACACGCTTCCCATTTTTAATCCGATCAGCCTAGACAACCACTATTAACCAAAACAAATCTTTCCAAAATACTAATTCAAATTCCATTATCACTATAAGTGATAAAAAAATGAAATTTCTCCATCAAATAACTCAATTCTCTAACTTAACTCTCTAAATAAAACCTAAACTTATCTTAAATTACTAACACAAAAATACGTATACGTATAATTACTTACACAATTAACGCGAAACCGCTTCAATCACCGAAATCATTTCCTCGTCACTCAAAAGTGAACGAAATGAACTCAACAAATTTTAACACAAATCCAATCCTAATGAGACGATCACGCTCAATGGATTGATTATCCAATCTCACATATCCCACACAAACACATATAAACACGTATAACACATAAAATCACATAAACCATACGTTGCAACAGACACATAAGTCAACACTAATGGTTTGACTAACCTGCTCAAGTCACGGTTGTTACACTAAGCTTGCCAAAAAGGAACAAATGGTTGAAAAGAAAAGTTTTGATGAAGTTGTACTCAGATGTTCACGACTTGAAAATCATAATGTTAATCTTGAACTTAAATTACAACATCAAAAAGGGAGTTTTCTGAATAATAGACCTTTAAACAATCAAAATGCTCATGAAATTCTAGAATTTTTCAAAATAAATGAATGGCAAACTAAGCTAGATGCAAAAGATGTCTCAATTGCTAATTTGAGAAAACATATTGAGAGTTTAAAAGGCAAAAATGTCATTGAAAAGGTTGCCCAATCAAATATTGCCAAGGTTATTGCTCCAGGAATGTTTAAGCTTGATTTAGAAGCTCTATCTCCTAAAGTATTGAGAAACAAGGATGCTCACATAGACTATATTAAGCACACTCAAGAAAATGCTGACATTCTTCGCGAATTAGTCAAACACGCTAGGGCACTCAGACCTTTAGATAGTGATTTAGACTCTGCTTGTAAGTATGCTAAACAAATTTAGGAGGTGCTAGTTTATGTTACAGCCATATGACTTAGTTTACTAAAACCTAGTGAGAAATTTTTTGCGATCACACCATTGAACAAAAACAGGAAAGTTAGGTTTACTGAACCTGCCACATCGTTAAGTAACACTCGAAAACAGATAGATTCCCACATAACACAAGATTCTAACAAACCTATGTTGCCTTCTACAGGAATGAAGAGTTCTACTAGGGCTAGCAGATCATAGCCTTCAGGCAATACCAAGAACAATAGGATCTCGCAAACCACCAGTAGAAACATGAAGAATAAAATAGAAGAACACTTTAGGAACATTAAATATAATTCAAATAAAACGAATCATGTAAGTGAACCTGTTTGTAATGCGAATGTTAAGCATACAATGTTGAATGCGAATTTAGAATTAATTAATGCTAAATGTAATCAATGTATGTTTGATGAAAATAATGATTTGTGTTTTCTTGACTTTGTTAATGATGTGAATGTGCGTTCTAAATCTAAATCCACTAAGAGTAGCAAAAGGAAGAAAACTTAGAAACCTACTGGTAAAATATTCACTGATATTGGTTATAGGTGGAAATCCACAAGACAGACCTTCACACTAGCTGGAAATACGTGTCCTTTAACTAGGATCACCTCCACTACAGTAGAGCCTCTTAAGGAAACCACTTCAAAACTCATAGCTAATCCTAATCCAGAGATTAAAATATACCGTAGGAAAACCAAAGTTGCAAAATAAGTAGATTTGAATAGTGAACCTAGTATCTTAGGATCTAGGTCTTCTAACATCTCGGAACCCAACAAACATTGGTTATCCACTATTTCAAATTCTCCATCTACTTCTCTTGTTAATTTCAGGTTGTCTAAATTGTTCTCTGGTATTTAGACTCCGGATGCTCTAAGCATATGATACAAAACTGCTCTCAGCTCATCAACTTCGTTCACAAATTTTTGGAGACTGTCAGATTTGGTAATTATTAGATTGCAAAGATAACGGGTTATGGTGACTATCAGGTATGGAATGTTACAATCTTGCAGGTTTACTATGTTAAGGGTCTCGGGCATAATTTGTTCTTCATGGGTTAATTCTGTGACTCGGATCTTGAAGTCGCATTCCGAAAACACACTTGTTATGTTTGGTATTTAGACGGTACTGATTTAATTTCCGGATTCCAAGATACAAATTTGTACACCATTTCACTAGATGATATGTTGCATTCTTCTCTGATATGTCTGTTATCTAAAGCCAAGACTAAAAGTTGGTTATGGCACCGACGGTTGTCCAAGTTAAACTTTGGCACTCTTAACCAGTTAGCCAAACAAGGTCTTGTTCGAGGACTGCCAAAGCTAAAATTCGAGAAAGATCATCTATGTTCGGCATGTTCACTCGGGAAAAGTAAGAAGTCCTCTTATAAACCTAAAGTTAAAGACACTAATCAGGAAAAATTATATCTTTTGCATATGGATCTTTGTGGGCCAATACGTGTGGAGAGTATAAATGTGAAGAAATATATCTTGATTATCATCGATGATTACTCAAGATTTATGTAGGTTAAGTTGTTGAGTTCTAAAGATGAAGCTTCCGAGGTCATCATCAAATGCTTGAAGCAGATACAAGTTCGTTTGAATGCAACTATCCGAAATGTCCAAACAAATAATAGAACTGCATTTGTGAATAAGAATCTTCGTGAATATTATGAAACAGTAAGAATATCACATCAAACATCCGCTGCACGCACTCTACAACAAAATGGCATTGTCAAAAGAAGGAACCGCACTTTACTGGAAGCTGCTCGCACTATATTGATTTTTTCTAAAGCTCCATTGTTTCTGTGGGCAGAAGCAGATATAGCTTGTTATACTCAAAACAGACCCTCATACGTCTCCGTTACAACAAAACTCCATATGAGCTGATGCACAACAAGAAACTGGATTTATCTTATCTTTATGTCTTTGCTCCTTGTGTTATCCGACCAATGACAGTGAGGATTTGGGTAAATTAAAAGCAAAAGCCGATATTGATATTTTTGTTGGTTACGCTCCTGCAAAGAAGGCTTTCCGAATCTACAACAAAATAACCCGTCTAATCATGGAAAAAATTCATGTAACTTTTGATGAGTCGATAGCAATGGCTTCTGAACAGTTTAGTTCAGGACACGTGCCTCAATTAATGACTCCTAGAATAATCAGTTCAGGACTCGGGCCAAATCATATTCCTCAACCACCTTATGTCCCACCAACTAAGAATGATTAGGATCTCTTGTTCCAACCAATGTTTGATGAATACTTCAATCCTCCACCAAGTTCTGATTCTCCAGTTCAAGAAACTGTTGCTCCAAGACTCGTTGATCCATCCAGTTCACCTTCGTCAACCAGTATTGACCAAGATGCATCATCTGTAAGTAACCCATCAACACAAGAACAATCTCCAATTATATCTCAAGGTGTTAAAGAATCGCCAAAAACTCTACATTTTCATGATGATCCACTTCATGAACCTCTTCATGAAGATTCGACTTCTCTAGGATTATCATCAAATGTGCGGTCATCCCATACTCTATTAGAACTTCTAGGTAAATGGACTAAGAATCATCCATTAGAAAATTTCATCAGAGATCCTTCTCGATCAGTCTCCACCAGAAAGAAACTTAAGACTGACGTCATGTGGTGTTATTTCGACGCCTTCCTCACTTCTGTTGAATCAAATAATTTTAAAGAAGCAATGCTCGAATCCTCCTGGATTGAAGCAATGCAGGAAGAAATTCACGAATTCGAGCGACTAAAAGTATGGAAAAAAGTACCCTGTCCAGATCGTGTGATGTTGATCAAACTCAAGTGGATCTTCAAAGTCAAGAAAGATGAATTTAAGGGTGTACTCAAGAACATGGCTCGATTGGTTGCTAAAGGATACCGTCAAGAGGAGGGGATAGATTTTAAGGAATTGTTTGCACCAGTTGGTAGGATCAAGGCCATTCGTATCTTCATTGAAAATGCTGCCAACAAGAATACGCAAATCTATCAGATGGATGTCAAAACAGCGTTCTTGAATGGCGAGCTAAGGGAAGAGGTCTACGTTACTCAACCAGAAGGATTTGTTAATCAGGATAACCCAACTCACGTATACAAGCTCAAAAAGGCACTCTATGGTCTTAAAGAAGCTCCACGCGCGTGATATGACATGTTGTCTAGCTTTCTACTTACTCAACAATTATCCAAAGGTGTAATCGATCCAACACTCTTCACCAGAAAAGCAGGTAATGACTTCTTATTGGTACAAATTTATGTTGATGATATAATATTTGCCTCTACTAATCCTGCTATGTGTGATGAATTTGTTAACATAATGACTTCTAAGTTTAGGATGTCGATGATGGGCAAAATGTCTTTCTTTCTGGGACTTCAAATTTCTCAAAGTCCCAGAGGCATCTTCATAAACCAATCTAAATATGCTCTAGAAATAATCAATAAATTTGGTATGCTATCTAGTGATCCTATTTTTTTGGGTAAAGGGTTTCCCCGATAAATTGTATTACACCAAAAATCATCGAAGTACAAACGGATAAGGCTGAAGTCCCTTATCTCAGTCCAAAAATAGACACTTACAAGCACTAAGTGCTACTAACCAAATGCCCTAAATAAGAAAGATATGCCAATCTTATGACTAATAAAAGAAAGTAAAAAAACATACTTCCTAAACCAACTATTTATGCGGATACCATATTGATCACAAAAGACCAAACACTTGCTCCAGTAATCAATACTTGAGCCTCATATCCGACATAAAACTTCCAATTCATCTTCATGCAGCCCCGATAGAAAAGCATAGATTAACAATACCTATCATTCATCACAGCCCCCAAGAGTTTCCAAAACAATGAACCATAAATGCCACACCGATGCAGTAGCTTCCAAATGCACAAATACCCCTCAACCCATGTAATAGCAGTAGGCCAAGTGACATGCATTGCATACTTCCAAGATTATACACAAACCATTCCATTAACCCATCAAGTCCTTGGAACACATGATTAAACCAACAACGCATGACCAAACAGCATAAGGAACCCCAAATATGATATACCAACCATATTAGACCACGATCTTGGATACCATGTCGACCAATATACCAACCATATTAGACCACGATCTTGGATACCATGTCGACCAAAACGCCATGATAGGCAAAGGTTCCTTAATGAATACCCCTGATAGCTAACAATCTATGATCAACAACCACAATCACAAACCACAACAACCAAGTCATCATTAACCAGATTAGGATACAAGGGTAACACATCAACATGTCTTTAAAGGATTACCAAACCCTTTGACAAGATCATTTAATAATAAAACAATATCATCGTCACACACAATCCGTCATGTTAATAGACCAACCACTAATAATAAGCATCAACCCATCGATCGACAAGAGAAAACAAAACCCTAACACATAGGATTTAGACCACAAAAGCAGCCAACTAAACCCTAAAGAATAGAATTATTATCCATCCAGCATCTATAATTGAACGATCAGTAAATCCATAACATGATCCCAAACCAGTCAACAATACAAAACCCTAATGAAAATCGAAACCCTAAATATAAGGGAAACGATACTAACAGATCAGCGAAAAAGAAGCCCTAAACCCAGAAATAAATCGCAAACCCAAGATGGTCGATACCCTTAATCAAACATGATCAAGAATAATGAGCAGCACGAGTGCATTAAAATAGATAGAAAAGGGTTATAGGGTTCTTAGGGTCGAAACCCTAAAACAACAATTGGAGAAACCCACAAAACCCTAAAACCAACATAAGGATCCTAATAAAACAATGTTATAACAGTAAAATCAGAGGTCAAACTATATAAACATAATCGTTTTAAGGATTTATGTCAAAAAAGGGATCGATTTTATACAAGAATAAAGAAATCGCTATATTAGGTTTTAATCAAAGATAAAACAGCATCCGTATATGCACTTCCATAAGCTACCATGATGAACAAAAAAAGGCTAGAAAACCCTAGATCAGATTGAATGAAACAGATAAGGGAAAGATTTAATTGACCAAAATAATAAAGAGTGGCAGCCAATATCGTTTTTAGGTTTTTCTCTCCCTTGTGGGGAGAAAAAAACACACACATACACACACCCGTCTGGTGCGAAAGATATTGCAGTTCTAATGATCCTATTGACACCCCTATGGTAGACAAAACCAAACTAGATGAAGATCTACAGGGGAAACCCGTTAATCCCACACATTACCGTGGTATGATCGGATCCCTTATGTATCTTACATCTAGTAGACCTGACCTCGTATTTGCAGTGTGCATGTGTGCCTGGTTTAAGGAAAAGCCTACCGAAAAACACTTACATGCAGTTAAACGGATCTTTCGATACCTAAGAGGAACCATAAATATGGGTCTTTAGTACTCGAAAGATATCGCTATTACTTTAACAGCATATGCAGATGCATATCACGCGGGGTGTTAAGATTCTAGACGCAGCACTTCTGGCCGTGCATAATTTTTGGGTGATAAACTTGTCAGTTGGTCCTCAAAAAAGCAAAAGAGCACTGCTATCTCTTGTATAAAGGCTAAATATATTGCCTTATCCGGATATTGTGCTCAAATCTTATGGATGAGATCACAACTGATAGATTATGGCTTTAAATTCAATAAGATTCCCCTGTACTGTGATAACAAGAGTGTAATCGCCTTATGCTGCAACAACGTTCAACATTCCCGATCAAAGCACATAGATGTCAAATACCACTTTATTAAGGAGCAAGTATAAAATGGAGTTGTGGAACTATACTTCGTCAGAACAGAGTATCAGCTAGCAGACATCTTTACAAAAGCCTTGCCTCGAGAAAGATTTCACTTCTTAATCAACAAGCTTGGAATGCAAAGAATGTCTCCCGAAACTCCGCAAATTCTGGCTGAAGAAGAGGATGAGTAACGGTGGTAACTCTTCAGATATCCTTGTATTATATGTAAATAAGAAAACATAAAATCACAAAAAGATTTTTCATTTTTTATATAAAATTTTACAAAAAGAAAATAGAAAAATATAAAACCAGAAAACCAAATAGAAAAATATAAAATCAAAAAAATACAAAAATATGTATTTCATGACATGTCTTCTGAAAATCGATAATATTTACGGCTTTAGAAATGTCATTCAACAATGATACGAAGCTGTAAATAAAGTTCGAGCAGAAGTTCTAAATGTTTTCAAAACATGTCATTGGCCTGCAGTTATTTCAGACTGCAACTCGTTCTTCATTTTAAAGGCAAGTATTTCGACAAAAAGAAAACTTGACCTCTCTACGGGAAATTTATTTTTCGCGGGTATGAATTACTTAATATTCATACAAAGGCTTATGTATACTTTGCTACACAACTCGGGCTTTCTTTCAAATAAGTTGTAGCGTGTTAGATCATTTCTATTTTTGGTAAAATAAGAGCTAAATCTTAATTCGGTGGTAATAAATATGAGTTGTTTTACAAAAACATATGCAGTCATATCAATCTCATCAGAAAAGTATTTTAAAAGAAAATTCTATCACTCAAATAATGACTACAGCTCTTTTAATAGAAAACGGGTCATTATTTGAGGGGGGGGGGGAAATGTTCTAATAATTCTTTTAAAATGTTGTTTCATATTAAATCACGGAATAAGCAGAAAAGGTTTTGGACAATAACGGATCAATTCTTAAAGGGGAGTTAATTTACGTTAACTTATTTGGGCTTAAGATGTATTTGGTTCAACCTTTAGTGTTTAGAAGGCAAGGGTTGTGTCTTAGGATTTAAATTTGCATCTAGAGGGACTAAAGTTGTCATTTCCAAAAATGCTTATGCCTTAGGAATGTATTAAGAGGAATTTAGTAAGCTTGACAATCCACAGGGACTGAAAGTGACAAATACCCAAACTTAAAATCTGATTCAACAAAAACACTTACATTTTTCATAAAATTTCAAACTTTATAAATTTTTTCTCACTTCCCTCTCTCGCTCGAACTGAATCAAACTCGAATTAAAACTCGCTTTCTCATAACAAGGTAAACTAGAAAGTTATTCCTTATCACCTATACAACAATCTCTTATAAGGAATTAGAGTAAATCATCACCATTTAGTCTAAAACCCTAATTTTCGAATTAGGGTTCATAAGAAAAAATTTAGGATTTAGTCTAATTATAGTGGGGGGTTTTGTTTGTCTTGGATTGGTTTATATGCATTAGAAACAGTTTTGGCTAATTCAAACTCATTCGTGAGTTATGATGATTCTTGTAAATGCAATTTGTGCAAATTTTGATTAAGGGCTTAAATGTTTAGAGGTTTGGGTGTATTTGTTAGTTTTGTGTATTGTGAAGGTGTTAGAACCCTCAGTTAGTAGCTAGGAACCCATAGCAATAATCTTGGTGTTATTTCGTGTTCTTGGCTGTGGTTTGTGCATAAAAGGGTGTTTGAATGTTGTATATCTGATTTTTCTATGGTTATGTGTTCCCTAGATGTGCTTTAGTAGTCTCTTAGCTTTCTTGTTTGGCTTAAAGTGATTTACACTTCTTGAAAAATGCTCGAAAATGCCTAATAATGATTCAAGATTTGTTAGTTGTTGTTTTAAGTAATTGATAATGTTTCTTAAGTGTTAAATGATGTTTGGTGTTACATGTTTGGATGATAAAAGTGTCAAAAATTCTAGGTCTAGATTATGAATTTTGCGGAATATGTTAAAGTATGAATGCTGCGGAATATGTTTTATTATATGGCTGCGGAATATGTTTCACTATATGTCTGCGAAATATGTTTCATTATATTTCTGCGGAATATGTAATTACACTACGATGCGGAATATGTATTTATATGTCTTTGCGGAATATGTTTTCACATGTTTTTGCGGAATATGTAAATACACTACTCTGCGGAATATGGTTTTTACATATTGATAGCAGTTTTACATACATATAAAATAATATACTTATAGAGAAATTAAGGAAATCCCCAAGTAACCCTTGGACAATTCCACTCACAAAGATATATGTAGAATACGTATATTACCGGATAAGTATGATTACCCGGGTCGTTTCCCCAACGACTAGTGAAATTGAAACCTCGTTTAAGTCCGGATTATGATTTGAATAAGAAAATAGATGATTTGATAAGCTATGACTACTAAATAAATAAATAAATAAAAACAACAATTAAAATGGAAAATTAAAGGCACTAAACAATCAAACAAATACGGGAAACAATTAAAACGCGACAATTAAGCAAGTAAACTAAATTTTACCCATAAAAATGTAAACTAAATTTCTAAACCTATAATAGGACAAAAGAAAATTTTAGGAAAAAGAAAAACATTTTTTCTTATTGTTTTTGAATTTATTATGAATTAAAAACTATTTTAACCTAATTAAATCTAAAAAAACAAATTAAGTACTAAAAATTGGGAAAAATAATTTTTAAGCTTAGAAAAGTCTAAAATATTATAAAAGCAAAGAAAACTATTTTTAACTATTTTTATTATTAAAATCCTATTTTTAAAATTTAAAATAAAAGCTCAAAACTGAAATTTAAGATCTAAAAAGTGTAAAAATGATTTTACTAGATGTAAACCTAAAGCTATTTTTTTTTAAAACTAAAAACTATTTTTTTGTATTTTTCTGAGACTTTTTTCTATTTTTTATTGATTTTATAAGATTTTAACTTTCGAAAATTGATTAAAAAATAAAATTTAAGCTGGAAAAATCTAAAAAATTCAGGGTAAATCTTAAACACTAGCAGGAACACAAGAAAAATAAGAAAAACCAAATTGCTAAACGAATAAGCCCTCAAATGAGCTTATAAGACTACGGCTTATTTATAAAAAGGGAAGTTAAAACGTGTACTAGTATTAAATTGTGCGAGATATGAATGGATGAGCTATTGAAGCAAACTGGTTAAGGCGTGTGTGTTGTGTGTGGGAGGTCGTGGGTTCGAGTTTGGGCAACCCCTTTTTGCACTTTTTTTTATTTTTGACTTTTATGAAAAACTAAATATTAGGATTTATAGAGGACACTAAAATAAGCTACTTTAATAAAAGGGACTTAAGCTAAAATTAACTAATAAGCTCTAAAACAGCTTATCAAAGCTGTTGCATCAGTGAGTAGGGGTTTGGGCTTATTTTCACTTAAACAGCTATAAGCAGCTCAAATTAAGCTCAATTCTAAAAAGGAAAAGTGTTCTAGAAAGCTTATAAGTTGCTTAATCTAGGAATGAAAAGAATCCTAAGCTAGAAACACTTAAAGCTAGCTAAAATTGAAGGTGAAAATGCTAAACTTAAGAAATTTAGGCAAAAAGCACAAAATCCATATAAGCTCAAAAGTTCATTAAGCTGTTTCTGATTCAGAGCTTTTGCAAACTAGCTTAAAAACTTAATGACTATATAACTAAATCATAAAATCAACTTCTTAAGACTAGAAATCAAAATTCTAAGCACTAATCCTAATCCTACTGTTTTTGGCTTTTTAAGTTTTTTAAAATGACTTTTGACAGCAAAATTAAGCTAGGAAAATAAGCTAGAAAATAGGATTAAAAAGACCTATAATCTGTATTAAAGCTCAACTAATCTAGAATCATAACTTGAACCTTAGAGCCTAAAACCTATGAGTACCTAGTTAAAATCTAAGCTAAAAGTGACAGCAGTACTAACTAATTGTTAGTACTGATGCACTTTGCACAAGTGCAAACCAAGTAGTGCAGGTTACCTAAGGGTAAACCTGCACTTAGACACACTCAAATAGAGTGCACAAATAGAATGCAAGCAAGATCTAAGCCTTTTAAAGCTTAGATCAAAGTTTGCACAAGTGAAATTCAAAGAAAAATTTCCCCTAATGCTGACAACACTTAAGATAGCTCAATTCTCTAACTTACCAAACTAACTTATGAAACTCAAATTTCTATTGTTTTTAACTTAAAATCAAAGCTGTCCTCAAAAAGATTTTGCATAAAACTTTTTGACTTTTTGATAGACAAGAGTGGCTATTGCCAAACACCCATTACCATTTTGACAGAATTACTTTAAACTAAAATTGCATATCTAACTAATATAGCACTAAACTAACCATAAAAAAAAAAAGATTATATTTAGCTTATAACAACACAACTAACAATTTGGGGAAAAAAAAAAAAAAAAAAAAAAAAAAAAAATTTTAAACCCCCAACTGATTAAGCATTAATCTAAGATCTAAGCTTATTTTCTACTATTTTTGTTTTTTAAGGTTTTTAAGACACTTATATTAAAGGCTATGATCTAAGCTAAGAAAATCAGAACAGATAAACAACTATGATTATTAAGCTAGTTAAAACACAAATAAGCACTAATAAGCAAATTAAATAAGCAAATAAGTAGATCTAAGTTTAGAAGAAAGCTATAAAACTAATAAAATTAATTCAAAGTTTTTTTTCATTTTTACAAAAACACATTTTTCATTTCAAAAAATTCATGTTTTTTTCAATCAATCCATTTTTTCATTTTTCATTTTCAAAATCATTCAAATTTTCAAAGCAAGAAATTAAAGGAAAACTTACAATGCCTCTAGCTGAACAAGAAGAAACCAATATGGCAGCTACAAGCTCTCCTAGCTTATTAATAAGCTAGGAGTTAAGTCCATAGAGATCCTTCCAGGATTGATCTCTCTTCCAAATAAGCTCAAATCCAATAAATTCCATGGTAAATGTAAGTTAAACTATTTTAAGGTTTAGAAAGGTTTATTTCTGAATTGATTAAACTCTATTTCAGCTTATAGACTGAAAGAGCTTATTAAGAGCTTATTGAGAAAATTTGGCTAATTTAGAGAGCTTATGAAAAAAAACTAGCTTTAAACTGAATTTCATTAATAAAAGAAACTGATTACATTACTTAAAAAGGAGATTACAAAACATTTAAAGAAAATTAAAATACGAATTTAAGCTAAAACTAAAAGCTACTAAAACCCCCCTTTGTGTGTGTGAGGGTGTGGCCTTTTATAGGCTGTTGAGGAAGATTCTAGGCCTGAGCTCCTCTGCACGCTCCTTTTCATCTAAACCATCCAATCAAGCAATCATTAAATCACCCTTTTTAGCCGTTAGATCATTTGTGTGTGATAGAGGATTGCCAGCATGTCATTCTTTGATGTGACATGTTGTGCTTCTTTTGTGAGTAGATTAGCACAAAAACCCATCACTTGTGTGCTTTCTCCATTGCTGACGTGCCCTTATGCTTGAGAGAGAGCTTAAGTGAGCAATGATTTGACTGAAATAACCCTTCCATCTTGCTTAGGAGCCTTTGAATAGACTTCCGTACCCTTTAATTTCAAAAAGCCCTTTGTTTTACCCTGGCTAGTAAAATGAAAGTGACGATGAATAGTAACTGGGTCTTGGCGCCAAGTTATAACTGAAAGGGGTAATTCAGTTGGATCTTTGGCATAATTGCATAAATGGTCCTTGTCTTTCCTTTACTCCCTTTTTAGTTATAAAATGGAGTTTTGGAAATTGCAAAACTGGCCCTTGTGGTTTAGTATAAGGTAAATGAATTTAGGATTTGGGCTTAAGGTTTGGGCTTGGATCCGGGTATAGGATTTTAGGGATTTTCAGGCCCAATAAGGTTTTTAAGGCCCAATAAGAGGTGAGGGGCTATTTTTGGACTTTGGTGAAACTTGGAGGGTGAAAATGGAATGTTTTTGGGTTTTGTCTTTTATTGGTTGACTTTTGTTGACCAATGTTTGACCATTTTGATTGGATTTGACTGAGGCTTGACTTTTCTGGCTTCGGCTTTGATTCTTTGGCTTCTTTTTGTACTCTTCTGATTCTCGTGTCCGTGCTTGCTCGTTTTTGACTGTTTTCTTGTGATTTTTTATATATCCGTACCTGCACACACAAAACACAAATACAAGCACATTTTTGCCATTTTTGGTTTGTTTTGGGTTTAATTGGGTTATTTTAGGTACAAATGGATATGTGTATTTTACACTTATCAAAATTCCCCAAACTAAACGATTGTGTGTCCTCACGCAATATCACATGCCTTATAACCAAATACCTCGAAACTTCCCCAAACTAAACCTTTGAAAAGTAGCAAAGAGTTTTGTTGAGAGAGATAAGAGATCACAAGTTATAAAACACCCGATTTCCCATTTTTAAAGATTTTTCTCTTTTTATGATTTTTCTTGATAATTAACTACCTAACTACAACTTATTTGTGTTGACATAATGTATTGTTTTCATTACTCTTTGGTAACTTTTTAGGATCATAGAACAAAAAAGCACAATTAATTGTCTATAGAAGATAACATCATCATCCCCGTTTTTCACTTTTCCATGCTAAGCTTAATAAAAAATATGATTTCTCCGTTGATTACAGCTAAGATGCTAAGATACTTATAATTAAACTTGTGAATGCCTCTCCTCGACATAAATCATATTCCTTTTTGTGTGTGTTCAAATTAATTTAAACCATTAAATCCACATATTTAGATAGATGAAATCCGACCAAGCTTTACACATGGGCCTTTTGGGCTAATATGTTAATCACTTAGTAGAATCACAACTCAAAGCAAACAAAAACCTCCTTAGCTAAGACATCGTTGGTTCACTTGTCCCATAAATGACTTTCTTCTCTAGCGATCCCACCGTCATCGGGTAAGTGCTAAGGCTTTTGACACCCCATCCGGAGAATACTAATCGAAACGCATGAACTTCCGATGAAAAAGCCTTGTAGACTTTTGCAAACCTTAGTTCAAAAGAATACCTTGGTTTTAGAAAATGAAACTTTTACTATTTATTTTCTAACTTTGCAACATTATTATTTCTATTTACATTATTAGGCTAGGAATTGGTATCACTTTTCTTTCGACGACACATCGGCCACGCCTCCGACAAGAGCTCGCGTACTTATTATGATACCAACCCTAAATATACATCCTCCACCCTTTCTTTCGATGTCACATCGGGAGCGAACCGACAAATGCCCATGTACTTTATTACGATGGAGTTTGTATATTAATTATTAACACTAAGGATTTATAACTTGCATCCTTTTTATTCACCAACTATATTTTTATAGATTTTTTTTTTACTAAAACATTATTTTTGCAAATAGAAAAATTTCGTTTTAGAAAACCAAAGTATAAACTTGAACTAAAATTCTTATTTACAAATGATGTCGACTTCATCGAATAAGCTTTCTTCTCTAAGCATGTTGATTAGACTTTTTAAGAGTAAAACTCTTAATTTGTAAATATTAAAGAGAACCGTATAATTACGTTCATTTTACAGAAACTTGGGGAAGAAAAACCATAAGTTATTCTTATAAGCCTTTAAGTTTTCCAAATAAACTTTGTTTAGCATCCTAATTCGTAAACAACACTATCATCTCTTATTCTTTGCAATTTAAAATCTCTAATAAAGAAATTCGCAAATACTTAGCCTATGTTTAATGTCATGACTTATAAATAACACTATCATTTCTTATTCTTCGCAATTTAAAATCTCTAAGAAAGAAATTCGCGAACACTTAGCCATATAAAATCCAACTTGGCATATTTAAAATCTACTTGAGATTAGCACAAGCTATCATCATTAATTGTTAAGGGAGAAAGCTAGAACTCTACACGTTCGATCGGGTCAAAAATTACTTCTTATTCTTACCAACGGAAAACCTACATTCGTGTCTTAACACTTATATTTTTTTATTTTTTTATTTTTTTTTATATATATTTATGACTAAAAATTTAAATTTTTTGCTATTTTTGTGGGAAAACGGGTACGTGAGAACAAAACAATAAGCAAGTAACATCAAATCGATAGATTCCCTTCCCCAAACTAAAACGAAACATTGTCCTCAATGTTTAAAGTCGGGTCTCTACGAAAATCTAAGCCGTTTATGAATTATGCAAAGATAAACGTGAATCGATAATGATGAAAGGATATCGGATCTCCCCAAACTAATTTCACACAAAGGATGAGAAGCTCGAGTAGAACGGGACAAATCAACCGGACACGAGAGTCTTTAGAAATTGTTGGGTTAATCCTACAAAAATCACAACAAACAAGCAACAAACATCGAGAAATCGGAAAGAGTACAAGCCTCTCTCAACACAACACATTAGATAATAGAAAATAGAGAGAAAATAGAAAGGATAAGCATGGGGTGAACTCCCACGAAGCGGCTTGTTTTTGTTCACCGAGTCGCAAGCTCGACTCGATCCCTGAATTTAGTTGTCCTTAGGGAAAGTCTGGAGGTCCGGGATAACCAATGGTGGTGTATCCCCTCCATAATAGTGCTTAAGACGGTGGCAATTGACTTTGAAATTTGAACCATCGGTATGAGACAACTTGGCAGTGCCATAAGGATAAACTTCGGTGATTGTGAAAGGTCCGGACCATCGGGATTTGAGCTTTCCGGAGAAAATCTTTAATCGGGAGTTGAAAAGCAAGACTTGATCACCAACATTGAAGATTCGGTTCTTTATCTTGGAATCGTGTAGTTTCTTTGTCTTCTCCTTGTAGATTAGCGAATTCTCATAAGCTTGATCACGAAGCTCGCTAAGTTCATTGAGTTGGAGCTTTCGATGATCACCCGCGGTCTTTAAATCGAAGTTGGCATGCTTAAGAGCCCAATATGCCTTGTGTTCTAGTTCGACGGGTAAGTGACACGCTTTTCCATAGACTAACTTGTACGGAGTGCATCCAATTGGAGTCTTGTAAGCGGTTCGGAATGCCCATAATGCATCATCTAACTTGTCTGACCATGAGGCACGGTTTTCTCCTACCGTCCTCTCCAAAATTCTTTTGAGACCAAATTCGTGAACTTCAACTTGACATCACGTTGAGGATGTATGCGGTAGAAAAGACGATGGTGAAACACCATATTTTGAATGACTTTAACAAGGATTGGTCATACTGAAATGGGTCCCACGACGCTTAGATATTCTCTAGGTGCAACCAAATCGGGAGAAAAGGGATTTTAAAAACTTGACAACTACTTCTAGCATCGTTGGTGGACGCCTTGCTGCAACCCGTTTGGAAAGTAATCGCCGGCTACCGAGAATAATATTTTGATTTCTCTAGATGACCGGAAAAGGTTCCCAAAAAATCGATACCCACACAAGAAAAACAACGAAAATTTCACAAACCTGGATTGCATTTTAAGAGGCATCTCATCTCGATGGGAAATCTTGCCTTGTCTTGACATTCATCACAAATTGATCAATTCCGAAAGCAACCTTATAAATTGTAGCCAAAAGAAACCGGCATCAAATACTTTTCTGAGCCGGTGATATTAGCACTATGATAGGCCACCGTTGGTCCTGTCATGACATGCCTTGAGTATTTCAAAAGCTACTTGGCCAAATACACATCTATCGGATGATATTTGATCGCACATGTAACGAAAGAGATAGGGATCATCCCAAAAGGTAATAGCTTTATATCCATGAAAGAAACTTCCTCTTTTGTTGGGGTTTTTTTGGGGGGGGGGGGGGGGGGGGGGGGGGGGGTGTGACATTCCTTTGATAAGAAAATTCGCCTGGTGTAATTTGCTATATCGGCAAACCACGGGGTACTTTGATTATCATGAAAGTCACCGTTATTCCAACTTTGCAGAGGAAAAGTTTCATAATTTCTTTAGGTTCAAAACATCTCAATAACTGTTTTTTCAAAGATGAAGAAGAGGGTGATCGGCTGCATAATTTTCAGCTTCCAAGGTATCAATTACTGAAAAATCGAATTCTTTGAATGAAGCAATGACCCATCTAAGCACAACTTGCTTTGGCACTTCTTGTTTGAAGAGTATTTCATGCGGAGTGGTCCGTTTAACAACACTCTTGTTCATGATTAATATGATCGTAAACTTCTCAAAAGCGTAAACATATACAAGCAACTCTTTCTGTGTTGTGTAAGTTTTGATTCTGCTTCGGTCATTGGTATACTTGTCATAATGAATTGGTCGAAAATGCTTCTCAATCCTCCTAGAACCGCACCTATTGCATAATCACTTGCATCACACATGATTTCAAAAGGTTGTCCTAATACGAGAAATGAGAATTGGAGATTCGGTTAACTCTTTTTAATGTTTGAAAGCTAGAAGCAATCTCCGAGAAGATAAAAAGGAGTATTTTTCTCATAAAGAAGGGTCAGTGTCCGAGATAATCTTTGATAAGATCTTATGAATCTGCGGAAATATCATCATGCCCGAAGAAACTCGAATTCCCTAACGTATGGGTAGGTAGCTAGAAATCAACATCGTCTTAGCTTTGTCGACTTCATTTCCTTTCTCAAGATCTTATGTCCGAGTACGAAACCATCTTTCACCGATGAAATTGCTTTTTCCAATTTAGATCTAAGTGGGTGTCTCACAACCGTTAAGCACTTATCTAGATTTGTGAGGCACGTAGAAAAAGTAGCTCCAAAACCGAGAATCATCCATGAAAACTTCCATTGTTCGTTCAATCAATAACATGGAAAGATTATCCCTCATACACCTTTAAAACTGTTGCCTGGCGCATTGCATAAACCAAAACATGCGTCGATAACACACGTTCCGTATGAGCAAGTGAATGGTGGTCTTCTCTGGTATTTGATCAATTGAATCTGAAAAAACCAGAGAAACCGTCGAGAAACAATAGAACTCATTCCTATGATTCTCTCAATCATATTGATCCATGAACGGTCAAAGGGAAATTTTCTTTTTCTTGTAGCTTCGTTCAACTTACGATAATCTATGCATACTATCCATCCTGTTACAAGTCTTGTCGGTACTAATTCGTCATCATCATTGGTTACTACGGTCATCCTTCCTTTCTTCGGAACACAATGAACTGGGCTTTAACAACCCAAGGACTAATCAGAATTGGTAAATCAATCAGCGACAAGAATTTTTTCAACCTCTTATTTCATGACATCATGAATTTTTGGAATGAAACCCTTCTCATGATGTTGGACTGCGGTACAATAGTCAATCTTCATTAGAAATTTATAGAACAAAATACCGGTTTAACCTTAATTGTCAGAGAGCTATCCAAGCAATTGCCTATTTGGGAGAAAATGCTTTTGGGATTTAAGAACCTTTAAGACGAGCTATCTTTTCATCATCGCTCAAATCTTAGGCAATTAAATAACCAGACCAACTTATTGTAACAGCTAAAAATGCAATTCGAGTGAGTGGTAAGTCCCATATTCAACCTCTGGAGTTCATCTATGTGAAGATTCGACAGAATAACAAACATTAAGCTCTTTCTAGATTTCTTGGTAATTTAACATTCTTGATATTGAAGTAGAGAGGATCACTATTAATAGAGCTCGGAGAAGGAGAATGTCCCTTCTAGGTCAAAATGAACTACATACAACTTCCTGAGAATTGGATCATCGCCTATAGCAAGAAAAGTAACATCCTCCCCCCCCCCCACCCGCCCAACCGCTTCTTTCCCAAGAGTAGAAAATCACTATCCCTCGAAAGGAGTAAGTGTCGGAGAAGAATATTAAAACAATCGGATCGATCCGGAGAAGGATTGCCATATGCCAACAGAGTCGGAAAAATCACAACTTCTTGTAGTAATAATCTTTCACACGTGACAACAAGAGACGACTTTCTACAATGATTCAAAATATTGTACGAAACAGTAAGGCGTATCACCACATTAAGGTAAAAGATTGATCAATCTTTCTAAGTTTATATCTCTTTCATATACATCGATTAAACTGAGCTGTCCTGAGAAAGGTCTCCCGAGGTATCAATGGTACTCTAGGATCGGCTAGAAATCAAGACAACAACAAAGTCGGCGGGAAAGTAAAACTTCCCTACTTTGACAAAAAACATATCGGCTACACCGTTTGGTTTGGAAATCGTTTCGATCGGCTAATTCTAACACCATATTAGTATCCGTTATGACCGGAGTCCAAGCTTTTTCCCAAATGGAAAGAGCATGAGATTTATTGCTAGCACCTAAATCGGCTACAGGGCGAAGCAATTATCAAACTCCGAAAAATCACTAGGGAATAAAAATCGAGCGGGGTCACCTACTTTTCCAAGAACTTTTAAGGACAACCCGCACTAAATTCTCTTCAAGGTGTCTTGGTTATCTCATTAACTTGATTTGTTATAAGCATCTTTTGAACAATAGAGCAAACTTTGGCATATGAATGATGCACCGCGAAACTTAGCTCAAAGTGAAGATACGGAAATTTTCCATAAACTGACGCTAGATATCATCCTTTTACAAATTTCTCTTTGAAAGTCATTAAGGGTAAGCAATTTGGTTTGCATTTGATAGTAACTGAAAGAAGGCTGCTTCTGATTGGTTCTTTGTCCTTGGTTTGGTTCTTGGACCAATGGAAGGAGGGATGGATGGACTTCCGTCTGCTCGAAGCTCCGTCTCCTTTGTCCCTCGCTTACCTTTTCACCACCGGCGAGAATCGAAGTGTCCATCAAGATGAACACCACTACGAGTTGGTAAATTTGCCTTGGCTTCGTTCCAGTGTTTTGGAATGTATTGCATTGGTAACGAACATGAACTAGAAGCTTGTATGGTGTGATAGCTTTGTATGAAACTGAGCATCATTTTCTGAAAATCATCTTGCTTCTTTTGAGAATCAATGTCAATAACTCTCAGAAATCATTTTGGTTTCCTTTGAAAATTACTATCCTCACTTGCAAGTTATTTCATGTTCGCACATAGCTTTAGCATAACTTTCAAAATCCGTTTTAGACACACCTTGAATTTGTGAAACTAAGGAAAAGCTTGAAAAACCAAAGGTTGAACATTGGTTTTGTGTTGGTATGTGGGGCTTTGATAAACGCACCTGATGTTTAGACGGTTTTATTTGATTAAAAGTTGGTTCCACGGTATTGATTTTAAAATTAATTTCGTTTCCTTATCGGTTTTTGTTGTTTTGAACATTCGGTTTGATTGAAACCCGAGATTTATCTGGGCTTGCCAAAATTGAATGTTGTTCATGGAGAAAATTTCCAACGCTGCGGTTTGTTGAAATTATTGGATGTTGTCCATGAAAACGGGTAAAATACGTTTTCCATCCCGAGTTTATCGGACAACGGATAAAATTTGTGATTCGATCCACACCGTAAGCACACACTCCTCAACCGCTTTGATGTGTGCGGGAGTAAGTAACAACGAGCTATGTGCTTCATTTCATTCATCATTTGTCATCTTAATAGCATCTTATCCTCGAGAGAAAGAGCGCTAATTGTTGAATATCGAAAGAATTATTAGAAGGTGAAGAATTAGAAAGAGGAGCATACCGTAATCACTCTAAATCATTAGCGACTACATTCGTTGAGTAACGAACTTTTGACTTGCATTACAATATACTAAACCTTCTAGAGGCGATCTGTCTAAAGAACTGCGACCCCTGCGAATCTTAAGGCATCTTTGATCGTGTGAACTCAAAGAATAGTAAAAAGTAATCGATGAAGTAGTTCCGAGAAGCCCTTGTGAGACATTAGACGAAGAAGTCCTAAATTAAAACGTTCCCATGCTTCATTGAAGGTTCGTTTGGTTTTTGGAAAAAAGTAATGATCTCATTCCGATAGTAAGTGGTTTTTGGAAGGTGGGAAAATAGATTTATTGAAGTTTTGCAACAAGGTCGTCTCCTGTGAGAATGATCTAAGGTTTCATTATCAACACCAATCTCGGCTTCACCGGTCCTAGAGAGAAAAGGAACAAGCAAAAGCATTATCGAAGTGTTTTCGTACTTCGGGATTCTATACGTGAAGTTGACCTTTGTCGAAAAATCGAAGTGATTGTGAGGGTCTTGTCTACACGTAAACTTATTGCTTGCAAAATGAATTGATTAAAGGGTTGTTAAGCTCGAAATTGTTTGCATTTATCGTTGGAACAACAATTTGCATCTCGTATCCCACGATGGGAAAGCTTGTAGCATTTGAGCCATGGTACTATTGTCGGCCATTGCAACAAGTTTTATGATCAATAATTTTCAACAACAACCGGAAGGATTTGTTGTTTGACGACGTCTTCGAGATAGTCGAACAGTCGAGATGGCGCATAAAAATGAAAAACTAAAAATCAAAAGCAAACTTACACTAAATATTTTTTTCTTTTGTTGGATCTTTTTTTATATAACAAGAGAATTTTAACGTTTTACACGAAAGAGACTTAAAACCAAATAATCATCTACTGTCACGGTAATCTCTCAAAAATAGCGTTTTCAAGGGTGAGCCGTACTTCGTAGAGACACAAATGGCAAGTGTTAAATCTTTAGTTCAATTTGGGAACCAACAAGTTCACCGGAATTGATTATGATAATACCTTCGTTGAGAGTATTATATTTTGGTATTTTTACCAATTGGTAGCTTTTTACTTTTTAATTAAAAAGGAAGAATTTTTTTATATTTTATGATTAGTCCTATTCTTTTATTTATCGTAAAAAGAAATAGGAAAATATAGTACTTTTTTTATAGTTTTGTATGATATTTTGAATTTTTGAATTATAAAACAAAAATGGAACTTTCGAGAGCGAAAGGACTTCCATACCAAATATACTAAAACGAAGGGAATCTTAAACACTAACCCCGGCAGCGGCGCCAGAAACTTTGATATACGGTTTTATAATACCCTAACGTTTATATATATAAAATGAAAATACTTCAAATAGCAATTAAAAAAATCCCTAAGGCAAAAATTCACTCTCAAAAATTAATATAAAGAAATAATAAATATAATACGTATATTAAACCGGGTAAATATGATCACCCGGGTCGTTATGCCCAATGACTAGTGAAATGAAAAACTCGTATAAGCTTGGAATTTGATTTGAATGAAGCAAAGATATTTTTGATAATCTAAATCTACTAAATAAAAAAGTCAACAATTAAAATGAAGCAATTAAAGCAAATAAACAATTAAACAAATACGGAAACAAATTAAACACGACGATTAGCAAATAGACTAAAATTAAACCCTAAGATTGCAACTAATTTTCTACACCTAAATAGGATAAAATAAAATTGTTAAGTAAAAAAAATAAAAAAAAATTTAGATATTTTTATAATTTTTTGATCAATTAAAACATTAATTCTACTTAAATCCGTAAAAATAAAAAATAGAAAAAAATTGACACAATTAATTTTTTTCCTATGTAAAATAAGTAAAATAAAATTATAGAAAAAGGAATTACCTATATTTGTGCTTATTTAGATTTAATAGATTATGAATTGTGTCTAAAATTTAAACTACTGTAGAAACACTCCTATAGTATAACATAATAAAACAATAAAATAAAATCCAAAAATTCTTTATATACATAGTCAGTGATATAATCACTAAATAAGAAAATTATTCAGAAACTTTATAAAAATAAAATGACCTACTTTTTATCTATTTACAGAAAACTGTTAATTAAACTAATTAGAGAAGCTAAACCCTAATTACTAATTAAAATTAATTAAACTAACTATTTAACTAACTAGGGACTAACTATGCAAATCCCTAAAGGACTAACAGGAAAGACTAACTAACTAACGGATGGACTAACTGAGAAACAAGAAAATTTCAAAAATTACAAAACCTACCCTGAGACTAACCCCCGACTACAAACTAAATCCAAATAAGCCTTAAAAATAAGTTGAGAACAAAAAATGCTTAAAATTAAAAACTTAAAAAATCAAAGTTGGAGATTAAGCTAGCAAGAACAACTTTAACAAAAGCTATATGAGCTTAAAACCACTAATAAGCTCTATAAGGCTTAGTCAATAAGCCTTACCTCAGAAAGACGGTGTTTGCCTTGTTTTTACTAAAAAGCTGAAAAAGGCTCAAAATAACTCAAACTTGAAAACAAAAAGGTGTCTAGACGAGCTTAAGGAGTTGCATGAAACTAACAGAGAAAAGAAAATAGAGATTAGAGTACTAGACTATAGCTGAAAATGAAGGACAATGTAGCAAACTCAGAAAACAAATAAATAAGCACAAAAACCAATTAAGCTCAAAAGCTCAATAAGAAATTCTGGTCTAAGAGCTTCTGAGGACTTATGCAACTACTAATTAACTATCTATTTCAGCTATAAAAACAATTTCCTTAAGCTAAATTTAACAATTTAAGAAACTACTTAATTACCAATTGTTTTTGGATTTTTTTTGGAGATTTTTGATGACTTTTGAAAGCCAATTTAACTAAGAGATTAAGCTAGAAAATGAAACCTAAGACTCAATCTATATTAAGATATATTAAAACTCAAGTCCTACTAAATTTGATAAGCTAAATCCTAAAATTTCTTTTCTAAATTAAGCCAAGAGAACAGCAGTAGTAACTGAGGTTACTACTGCTAGTGTAAAGGTTCAGCAGTACTAACTACTTGTTAGTACAGTCAGATGCAATGGAAAAAGCTCAACCAAATTGCAAGGCCGCCTAGTTAGGTTATACAGCACCTAAACACTCTTGTAGAGTGTGTAAAAGCACAAACAAGCAAGAACCCAAGCCTTAGATGGGGGGGTAAAGTGGCTTGGTTCAAATTTAATCAAGCAAAAATAAAAGGTAGAACTACCCCTGGAGCTGGCATACCAACTTAAACCAAAACTTTTTTATAAAATACAAAACCTAAGTATCCAAAAACGAAAATTACTACGAATCTAAACTTGAATAAGCAAAACTAATCCACACAAATTGCACAAGTCATTTTGACTTTGATGGTCAAAAAGGCTTAACCAACACCCTTAACTGATATGACATTAATGATTAGCTTAAAGATTTTGAGTATTTAAACAAATCCTAAATACCTAGACGATTATGGACTTATAACAAGTTAAACAACATAATCTAATAACTTGAATTAAGTTAAGAAAGACGAGATCTAAGATAATGCCGAACTAATTACACTACTATTTTTTTTGGTTTTTATGATATTATGACAGAATTGAAATCAAACTATTATCTAATCTATACTAACTACTAACTACTGACTAATGAACACACATAGATAATAAAAAGCACAAATAAGCACTAATTAGCAGACAGATTAAGCAATTAAGCAGTTTACACTAATAAGCACTTATTTAACTAGGAATTAAAGGACAAAAAGAAATTAAATGAAAACTAACCCTCAGCTTCAGCTAAACAGAAGCTTAAATACAATTAAGCAGCTACAAGCTCTAGCTTATCCAAATGGATAAGCTAGTAAAAGTCCTTGGGATTCCTTCCATGATTGAATCCCCTTCCACAAGTCCAAAATCCATAAGCTAAGGTAATTAAGCTAGTTTTAAAGTTTAAGTAGATTTTAGACTGAATTAAGCTCTATTATAAGCTTATAGACTTATAAGAGCTTTTGAGTAGCTTATGAGATAATAGCTTAATATTTAAAGAAAAATGAGAGCTTATGAGTGAAGTTAAGAGAGCTTGTGACAAATTAAAACTGAATTTTATTGATAAAAGCTTAGTTACATTACTTAAAAGGAAATTACACAAACTGAAAGAAAAATTACATAAGCTAAAAATAACGAAAATTAAGCTAAAACTAAAGCTACTCCTAGATAGCTCTGTGTGTGTGATAGTGAGGGCCTTTTATAGTTGTTGAGAGAACCTTCTAGGGGTCTGAGCACTCCTCACGCTCCCTTTAATCTCTGCCGTACAATCCTTCAATGATTGGCAAATCATTTACAACCCTTGGATCATGATTAGCCTCACACGGATTGCCAGCGTGGCATCCGTGTGATTTACTTGATTGTGCTTCTTATGTGAGTACTTCAAGTGTAGAATCCCACATCCCCTTGTGCTTTCTTGCTTCCACGTGTGATCCTTGCTTGAGTGAGCCACTTAGAGTGCTTGATTTGACAATTCTAACCCTGCTATCATGTTTGTGAGCCCTTGAATTGTCTTAATTGACCCTTAATTGTAGAAAGCCCTATGATTTTGACTGAGGGGTGATTTTGGGGAGACGATGAATAGTAACATGAGCTTGGCGCCCATTTTAACTGAAAAAGGGTAATATTCGTTTTAAACTTTGGGGTAGTTGCACTTTCAGTCCCTGTGGTTGTTTATCCCAAGTATAGTGTTTAAATAACTTTAAGTTTTGACAGTTTAAGTCCCTGGAGTTTATGGAAAAGGAAATGGGCTAAGGTAATGGGCTTTTGGTTTTGAATCCTTGGCTTCTTTTGTGCTCTTCTGATTTCCGTGTTCGTGTTTGCCCGTTTTTGACGGTTTTCTTGTGATTTTTGATATATCCGTACTTGCACACACAAAACACAAAAACAAGTATATTTTTGCCATTTTTAGTCTGTTTTGGGTCATTTAAGGTCATTTTTGGTATAAACAGATATGTGTAATTTACACTTATCAAAACACTTCCCCTCAAGTGGTGCATGTAGATGGTTAAACATTTAAACAATAAGCTTCCCCTGAAACCCATATGTTTACCATCTCTTGAATCTCGAACTCTGTAGGCTTTATGTAGTAATCACTGATGAAGAAAATAGAGTATAACGAATTTGATGAAGAAGTTAAATCTCCCAAACTTGTGTCTTATGTCTTGCACTATCCACGTGACGTTGAACTTATAAATAAATTTGTGAAATATAAGTAGACCGCAACCTCTTGACAAAAATCCTCATCTTCTATGAGACACATACTAAGTGATAGCAAATGTGAGCATTAAGCACCTATAAGAAAAATCACACACCTTTGCTAGATTTTAACAAGTCTTCGTAACACCATTTAAGCACGAACAAGTTATCTTTAAAGTCGATGTCCTATCATAGACACGACTTTAAGATATGAGAAGACACGCACCTGTGAAACCCAACTACAACATCAAATAAGCAATATTCAATTGTCTTCGTAATCACATCTTCAAATAATCTCCAAAAACGAGCCATAAACCAATAAGAATAAACTATTTGAAAAATAGTTATGTCCAAGATCCAAATCCATCCGAAAACAAGTACTATCCGATATCAGTCAAAGCTACCAGTACAAACTCTTTTATCAGACAGAACCAACGGTACAAACTGAGCAACACTAGCGGTATTAATCAAACCAAGCACTTAGCGACGTTTTTTTCTGTCTCAAAACTGTCATAAATTCGTCACTATCTGCTCTTAGTGACAAATTATCGGTCACTAAGCTGTCGCTAAAACTGTCACTAAACTGTGACTCCTTCCTCCCATTCTGTTAGCGACTCTTAATCTGTTGTTGAACCATCACTGGTTTGTTGCTAATTCAGGTAGTATCAACCTTGGGCGAGCGGTACTAAGTTCGAACCAGCGGTACTAAGTATATAATAAGCAGTACAAACCATCACTTGGCAACACGAACAATATTTACTTGATAAACTCGAACAACATTAATTAAAACTGTTACAAAAATAATACTCTTTCGAATCTTCCAAGCAACAAAGTATTATTATCTTTTAAGCAACCACGCATCATAACTTCCAGTACCAGATTTTATGCCAATAAAATCGCATCCAATAACAGCAGTAACAACCATGAAAATCAAAGCATACCATACCAGTTACGAGGCTTCAATATTTGTCCATGAATAAACCTATCCACATCTGCTGCTTCTATATGATGTCGAAACCTTGTTGCTTGACAACCTGCTGCCATAATCATGACCATGAAAACAAGTCACAGCCTGCTTGTTTGTTGAAACTCCTTGCTTCATTCATCATTAGTTCTACTAGGGTTCATCATCAATCCATGGATCGACTCACCAAAGCTAGTAGAAACATAAACACCATAGATCACAAGCATTATCATCAAAAATCACCAAGCTGCCATCGATTTAGGGTTTTGAAAAACCCTAATATGATCGAATATAATAATGGGCAGATTATTATTACAAGAATAGAACCATAAACTAAAGTTGTAAAAACTCTAGGTTAGGGTTTTGTTAGATCGATTGGGAACAACACAAACAAAAACTTGAAAAACACCTTTTCTGCAGCAGTTTTATTAAAAATCGTATCTTTAATTTGAGGACACAAATCAAAGATTGCTCTGGTTAGATCGTACCTATATGTGTACAGAACCTCCAGTTAAAATTTCGTGACAATCCAACGGTTAACGAACGATTTATCATCGTTTTACCACAGCTGCTAAGAAAAATCCGAACTTAGAAACCATATACGAATTAGGGTTTTAACTTTGTTCTTCGACATATAACACCTTGTAACATCCTAGATATCAAGAGCCACCCGCTCTGATACCACATGTCAACTTCTTCACTAAAAAGAACCTTATTTTTCCTATATGTGACTAGTTGTGCTTCAACAGTATCTAGTCCTCTTTTATAAGTAGCAGACTCAAATTTAGTTTGAAGTTGTTTAGCAAGCAGGTCATCATATTGTTTCTTAAGAGTTTCATAGTTATTCAGACAGGTTTTTGAACAAGTTTTTACCTCAGGGTCTGAAGAAGCCATAGGATCCATCTCTTCCTTATGTGTAAATGATTCTTCTTGATAGTTTCTTCTAGATCAAAGTTTCTTAACACAAGCTCTGATACCAATTGTGGAAACCAATAAGATCATTAGATCGTTTAAGCTCAGGTTGTTTAGACCTTTATCTAGGATAATATCAATGTTCATAAGTTATAAAAACAAAGCGGAATAAGAACAAAGATATTCAACAAGGTTTTACCAAACATTCACCACAGCCCCAATATTATTTGATCAAGATAATACGGTTACATCAATGAACTGTAACAGGGATCAAGGAAAACCTTGATTACCTTGAGGCTACACCAACTCTATACTAGACGTCTACATCTTCTTGTGTACACACACACACTTTTCTGGATATTGTAAACCTATGTCTATGATCTCTTTATATAGGGAGAGATCATGACTTACAAAGGAAGATAATAAATACAATAAGGAAACTAAATCTTTTAATCTTTATCTTTATTCTTCTTGAGCATATCTTTTAGTATCTTCTGATATCTTCCATCTTTTGTAGAATATACTCCACCAGCTTGAAGAATCTCTTATTGTCGATTTAGGTCCTTTTCCTTTAAGTCCTTCTTGTTTCCATCTTGTTTTATTCTTGTTTTGTCTTATCAACTCAAATATAATTCCCAACATTAAAGAAAAAACTTACTGAAGCTCCAATCTTGATTGCCCCCGACTAGGACTTACCCTTTGAGCTTATGTGCGATGCAAGAGACTTTGCCATAGGTGCGGTCTTGGGGCAACGTCATGAAAAACACT